>JASSUY010039421.1:34395-85622 GCA_032466535.1 Forpus xanthops | reverse complement strand
GGCTCCGAGCAGCCCCAGGCCGGGGCGGTCGCCGCCGCCAGCGCCGCGGCGGAGGAATCATCGGACAGCGAGCCGGAGCAGGAGCCGGGCTCCCCGCAGAAACTCATCCGCAAAGTCTCTACGTCTGGGCAAATCCGCCAGAAGGTGCGTGCGGCGGGCGGGGGCCGCGGGCAGGGCCTCGGGCTGCGGCAGCGCTGCGGCCGGCTCTACCTCCGCGTCTCTCTCAGAGCCGCCGCCTCTCCTCCCACCCGGCACGGCCTGCGCCGCCGGTGCGGAGAACGCCAGCCGGCGATCCCAGGCCGCCCCTTTTGGAGTTGCCGAGGACCCTCCAACCCTTTTTCGGTTGCCTGCGGTGAACCCCTCCAGCCCTCCCCCTCCTCAGGGAGCTGCCGGCGATTCCTTCTTCACTCTCCCCCTTCTCTGGGACTTGCTGGCGACGCCCTGTCCCCCGCAGCCACCCCTCAAGGACCTGCCACCCATCACCTCACACGCATCACGGTTCTCCGGGACCCCTGCCGCAGTCCCCACCGCCCCTCACGAGCTCGGCCATTTTCGCTCTCCTCCTTCCCCAGCCGCCCCTCAGGGACATGCCGGTGACCATCAAACGGCCCCTCGGAAACCTGCTAACAGCACCTTCCCCAGCAGTTCTTCATGGACTTGCAAACCCCCAAATGCTTCTCAGGGATCCCCATACCTAACTGCTTCTGTGATGCCTGTCAACAGCTGCCCCCTAAATGCCCTTCAGTGTATGCCAGTGACCCCCTGACTTCCTTCGGTCTCTTTGGAATTGCCCCCAGCCACCCTGCAGGAAGCACTCCCGAACTACCTCTCCAGTCATGTAGGAACCTCCCCAAGAGCCCATCTTAGATCACCTTCCTAGTGCCTAGATTCAGACCTACCCAGGAGCATCTCTGTCCTAAGTGATCAATGTGTCCAGGCTCAGCAGGACCCTGGCTTACTTCTTTTCTTCCTTGCTTTCTTCACCTGCAATATTTCCTTGGAGTCATAGAATTCAGATTTGAGCTGCCCTCTGTTATCCCTTATGTCTGACATATTTGAGCTCTAAGGACATTCCCAGGCCCTGAAGTTGTATCTCCTCCTTTTTCTCCATATCAGAGTTGCTGGAGGCTCCCCTCCTCACCTCCTTTGCTTTCCCTGAGGGACCCTGTCACAAGCTCTCCCCCATTACCACTTTCCTAAGCCCCTTTCTGTGTCCTTGTTGAACGTGGCACAAGTCACTCTGTCTAATTCTAAACACTATGCTTTGAAAACTGCATCCCTCATGGTGTGTGCCTTCCTCAGCATCTTCCAGTCCTTTTTATGGTTCCATCCCAGTTTTCCCTATACTGTAGTATTTTTCCTTTCTGTAACCATGTAGCGATGTTTAGCCTCCTGTCTGGTCAGTGATCTTACAGCTGGTTAATCTTTGTGCCCATCTTTTTCTGCCCTGCTTTGCCTCCCTGGTCAGGTGATGATCCTTTTTACCTTGCTTCTGTGGGCCATCAGGTTTTACCCCCTTTGTCACTTGTTCTGGAGCAATAATGCCATTTTGAGGCGCAGGAATGGTATTCTGCAACTGCGGCTACCACTGTAGTTCCTCTGTATTGTTACTGTAAGAGAAGATGTGAAGATTTCCTTGAGCCTTAGGCTAGGAACCACCCATAGGGAGTTGCCCTGTTCTGTACTATTTTTATTATAGCTACATGATTTTTCTTTGTAGCCATTAAAATCCTGTATAACTCTTGGATAGTTGTGTGATATGTTTCTGCTTAGAAATACCAGATTAAGTTACTCTTACACCATCACCTTCCTGTTGTCTCTGGAGCATGGGCAAGCAGCTCTGTGGGTGCAGAAGGCTTGCTCAGTGCAGATGCTGCTAGCTTAGTGTTGCTTATCTTGTGTTCATAGTAAAAGAGTAAATATCTCTGCATGATGCAGTGCTGAAGAGTTATTCATAGGGATCTTTTTTCTGCTGGCTAGCTTTCCCTGCTTTCAAACACATAATGTATTGTTATTCTGCTGCTCGTCATCATTATGCTACCTTGGTTCCAGTTCTAAAAACCCTGGTGACAAAGTATGGTCATACATGAGGACCATGTGCTGGCTTCATTACACATGGCAGGGCTGCTTCCTCCATCTGTGCAGTGCTGCTGGTGCTGTCACTCATGGAGTTCAAGCGCTGAGGATCTGGGCTGTGCCAGTGAGATGGTTCTGTTGGCCACAATAGGAAACATTGAAGCCCTCCACATGGGTTGGTATGCAGTGCATCAAGCAGATCTGAGCCATGCTGTAGTACCAGGTGACCTGCTCTAGTCTGCTGTGAAAAAAGCAAGCCTTTTGAGATTTTTTTCCTGTGCACAGGGTGCTGAATATGAGAAATTTGTCACTCTGGAGATTAGATGAACCTTGCGATTTCTTAATACCACTTGCGGCAGGGGTCCCATGTGGGAAAGAAGGAGAGATGCCATAATCTGACTTTAATACCTACATGGTGGTGTCTGTGATGACAGCATGGATGATGACTTTCTCAGTGCTAGGGCAGGGACTCTTACTTACAGCAGGACGTTAGAGATGATAAGGTAAAGGGTGCATTGGATTTTACTTTTGTTAGAGTGTAACAGAACATGTCCCCATGTTTCTGCTTAATTATTTGCTCTGTCCTACGTACTTCCGGCATCAGTATGGCTGGAAAAAGCCTAAACCAGCCACTTGTACTATTTGAACATAAACATGTTAAGAACAAGGATTATAAACAGATACTGTCTACAGCTGGTAAGCCTCCTGTGTGTTAATCTGAAGAAGACCTTCTGAACAGTGTGAAATTTTCTGAGTAAGTCCAGGTATTATGATATCAAGGATTGCTTTGTTCTGTTGCTTGTTGATGTCTTTTTGTTTCATCATCTTTTCTGCATACTGCTGCATGTATACTTCTTGGCAAGGAGCAAAAGCAACTTTGTGAGTAATCATAGCTCTGGTGAGAGTTTAAGGAGCTTGCTTCCTCTGTGAAGGCAGGCCTAATTCTGAATTTGTCCATTGAATGACAGAGTGCAGACTGTAACCTGCAGAAGCTGTTGGACAGGTCTGTCAGAGTGACAGTAAGTTGCTGGCAGACTTTTACAGTGCCCTGAGGATATAAATCTTTTCTAACCAAATCTTCTGCTGAAGGTAGCTCAAGAGCATGCCTGTAAATACGGTTACATCACCATGGGTACCTACTCTTAGCACAATTTGAGTGTGAAGTCAGCTGTAGCCATAGAGTTCCTCAGAATTTACTTGTTTGTCACAGTCACACTGAAGATATGTTTTCCTTCCTCTGGTCCTGTCATCTGTTGATTTTCAAGAAGCACTGTAAAATAAGGCTCCTTGCTTACAAGACCCAAAAACTTCCATGAACTTGTTCTTGAGCCCACAGGCTGCCCAGGTGTGTTTGACTTTAAGTACTTTGGTGTGGTAATACTGCATGGCAAATACAGTTGTTTGGGTATATAGGCACTGTGGCTTTCTCAAGCAGTGTCTGAAGGCGAATCATAGCTAATATCTGTTTAGCTGAAAAATCTGTCCCTTATGAAGATACAGGACAGGGGAAGGAATAGTGGGAAGCTAAGTGTTTGGAAAGTGAATGTACTACGTTTTAATGTACTTGTTTTTAGCTAGTAATATTTTTTGAGGAAGAGAAGAAGAGAAATATGTTTAGCAGTGCCTCAGTGATTATTATTCTAGGGAAAGAAGGGTACCTTGTGTGTTCAGGTGTAGCTGCTAGCGTAACTCCTGTCTCAGTTGGCAAAGAAGTAGAGGCTGCATAGAGTGCATGATCAGCCATTTTGAGACCTGTCAGATTTGTACCAGCATCAAACTTTATAGTGAGGTGCTTATAGCTCTTCTCCTTGTCTTAGGCTGGCATTGGTGTAGGTAGAGAAACTGTTGGTCAACTAACATAAAGTACTTTTGAATGGATGGGAATTAGGAAAGAGGTGAAATAAAGTAAGACAAGGATGTTGTGTGAGGAGAAGCAACAGTTTCTAAGCTCCCACCTTCTAAGCAGTGTTCAGGACTCAGCTGGAATCAGCTGAAGTGGTAGTAATCATCTCAGTTGTCTACTGGCATGAATAGAGACATAGTAAGTCAAAATTGGTTCTGGGAGATGAGGATGTGAAACGGAGCACTGCACCTTCCATGAGCTCTGACGGTAACACGCTTCCTCCTTTGCACTTGACTTTTCATTGCAAGTGTGACATTACAAGCCTCAGAAAGCAAAGAGAGTGGATCAGTAGGACATCTTCTTGTTTTACTCATTAGTTAGCATGATTTCCAGTGTGTCAGCTTTGGTATGTTGAGACCTCAGTTTGTTTACCAGGCAGGATTTCAGCGACGTCCTTGTGTGGCATCAGGATGACTTCTTGTTTAGACTAATTCAGACTGACTTGTGTTTACTTTTATGTGTAATATTTTAGGGTTTATAACCATTTTTCATTGCCTTAAACTTTTTAAGACAAGGTTGCAATATATATTTCAGCAGAGTTGCAAACTCAGCGAGCAGCTCTCCAAACTTTCTGAGATATTGGAAGCTGCCTGGCTGCAGTAGCAGAAGTACATCAGGTTAATTTATATTATGAAAAGCAGGATAAATTAACTTGTATTAAGCTTTATGCTGTGGTGGACAGACTTTGTTCAGTATCTAAACTAGCAAGTTTCCGCTTTCTGTGCTGTGCAGCAGACTGTGGTATAGATAACTTTAATGCTATATGAGGTTGTGATTCTCTTTCTGATGAGCAGCTTTGAGGTCTAGGAGCCGCCCTGAAGCGTACAAGCAAGAAAAAACGGGAGGAAGCAAAATATTTCTCCTCATTTTTGTGCAGGTTTCCAGAACAGACTAAACGAGTTCTAAAACATATGGTAGGCAGCATTAGCAACTGAGGAAAGCCCATTTTGTTTCTTCTGGTATTGCCTAATGGATAAAACACCATTTTTATAGATAAAGGAGTGTTATTTTTACTTCTGGAGGGCAAGTGTTCCAAAGTTTTCTGAGATGAGAGTGAGGAAATAGGAAAGTTTATTAGTTTGATAGAAGTGTTGAAAGAAGTGTTATGGTAAGAAGCAATGCATTTCAGTGAAGAGACAATATAAAAGAGATACGCAACAAGTGAGGAGGGAATTTTCAGTAATTTATGGCTTCATTCATGTTCGGGCTATGGCGTGTCCACTGAAATGTCAAAATGTCTGGTTTTGTTACGCTGCCTTCTAACAGCGTTCTGAAGAGGACGTTTTAGGAGCTTCATATGTTGTAAACTGTAGTGGCTCATGCTTTAGTCCAGGTAGAAGCTGAGAATTCTTCACTTAAAGAGGTAGATAATCACTGCAAAAGAGAAGTTCTTGTGATTGAATTGAAACTGAACATCTTGAGCACAGGTTTTAAGGGTGTGAATTTTCTTGGATTAACATCAAACATACTAGTTCCTTCTCTGTCACTACAGAAAAAGGTAGGGTTTTAGGCCATGTGTATGGATACAAGAATGTTTGTCTGTTAATCTACGCTGCATTTTGCGTGCTCTTCAGGCTCATCTGTTCTGACAAAATTTGGGAGGCCCCCAGTGCTGTTACCACTGGTGTACTCAAAGTTTTGCCTCTCTGCTGAAGAGTTCTGGATGCTATGTGAAAGCAACAGCTGTTACTTCCTTTACGAAAAAAAAAAACCAACACATAAACCAACAAAACAAAGCACAAAACCACACGCACTTGTAGCTTTTCTCATTCTTTCTAACTATAGTTCAGGTTCCTGGAACCAAAAAGCTAGCATTAAACTGCTGCATGTTTTGGGAGCATGGATTTACTTGGACCACATTGCTAAGAAGTATGTTGTCAGGCGAGTAACTGTTCTCTCAAGACAAAATAACATGGGTATTAAAGGGTTTGGTTCTTTTTTAAAATAAAACTAAGTGAAATATTTAGAGTATTTCCTCCTACCCAAAACCCGTTGTTACCCAAAAAATCATTGATATTTTACTTTGGAGGAGTAGTGGATTGTGAATGAAAACTAAAATGTCTTATCTCAAGATCACCCAGTGAGAAACTCCAGAATACCATCTGAGACACTGCTTAACTTTACCTTCTTTAATTACAAGTCCAATGGGATTCTTTCTAAAAGTAGCAGATATGCTTGCATACTTACGAGAACAGAAATAAAGACATGTTCTAGTATTACCCATTTCTTTGAAAGCTTAAGTTTAAGAATAGATAGTGTCACAGCATCATTGGAAATTTCAGGGCAAAATGATGGCCCAAGTGAAAAGCACCTTCCTCTTGGAGTATATTTTTTGAAGGGTTCAGCTGTACAAACAATTATTTAAAGGATTTTTTTTATTAACACATCACTTAAACCATTTGTTCCCTGCTTTTTCCTTACTAAATGGTTAATGCTGCTTGTTTCACTAAGAATTTGTGTGTCTCTGAAAGAAAGATGTTTCTGTTTGGTTCTGCAGCCCTGTGGGACAGTTCAGCTTCAGGCAGACAAATAGCTGAGGCAGCAGCAGTGATCCACCTCAGCTGCCGTCTTTTGTGGTTCCGTATAGCATGCTTTATATAAAGCACTCCAGAAAGCAGTGAGCTTATTGTACATGCCTGGTTCAGTAGTGCTGCACCCCTGCAGAAGCAGGCCAGTGCTTCTGTGGGATATGGTGCTTACTGCCTGGGCTACACGTGGAAATGGAAGCAGTTATACAGAGGAAGACATCCAAAGCCTGCTGTGCTCCTTTTATCCGGAGCAGAAGAAAGGTGGCTTGTCTGGTTAAAACATCACAACTGTTAAGTTTAGTAGTTGATTAGTAGGTGATTACTCATTCTGGGTTTGGAGAAAATCTTTCCTCACAGTGTCATTGCTATGTTAGAAAGTTTTACATCTGATCCCTATTCTAATGTTGTGGTTTGCATTTTTGAAGAAGTTAACACTGTCTTGCTTACATAATCTTTGCATCAAGCATATTGTGTTTCAATCTTGCAAGTTTTAATCAATTTAGCTACCTAATATTCCAACAGGGAGAGGTGATGCCATCTAAAATTTCCCATACGGGGAATTGAGATACTTGCTGCTTGTATCATGTACACAAAATCACATAGGACATCCACAGGCAAGCTGGGCACTGAGGCAGGTGTCACAAGCTTTGGGGTAATGTCTTGACCTCCGGGACAACTGCGTTTGCTGGGTCTTGAAAGACAGGAGTGTGGCTGATAAAATAGTATATTTCTTCTCCTTTGCAACAATTATATCTCTTTTTAAGTGAAGAGTTTCCAGTTTCTACTTGGACTAAAGCATGAGCCACTATTATTTGGTTTTCAGTCTACTCTCTGCCAGGGCAGGTCAGAGCTGTCTTTCAGAATGTATAGATCTGTCACTGAGATCTTATTAGAAATCAGTATTCTACAAACTCACACCATACCCTGTGTTCTGTTTAGCTAAAAGTTAGCAAAACGGTGTTCCCAGGGTTGTGCTGATCTTCCTTGTTGTTGCTGGTGCTGATCAAGATGTCTTGGTGTGGTCAAAGGTATTTGCAGGACATTAAAACAGGGAAAATGGAAAAACAAATTAAAAACTTTGGAGTATCCTTTAAAAACTATGTTAAATGGATGAGGAAAAAAAAACTTAAAAGCATAGGTTGTTTAATACATAAATATGGAAAATCTGATAATGCCCGTTGTTACAGATGAGATAAAAATAAATTCTAAGATACCTTAAGTATTAATTAAATGGCCAAAGGCCAAAAGTTGCTTTCTGCTCTCAATAGTGTAATCCCATTGGAATACCAGTTGGTGTAAAAGGATCAGGATTTGGCCCTATGTCTACCAGCCACTACCAAATAAGGCTTCTTGCAGAATTCCGTAGAGTTGATGGGAATCCAGGCACAGTGGGAGGAAGCTTTCTCCCAGCCTTCTTGACACAAGGGCAAAGGATTCAGTTTTCTTCCTCAAGGTATAACTTTTACTTTCCCATGTCCCGAAGTCCTCGTACCAGTACTTTCTGCTTTCTTTTCCTTCCTACTTGGCCAAGATCTCCATGACATTTAGCAGAATGGGAAGGATGAGGTGGTTATGATTGCAAGGATGAGATCAGCAGCTGTATTCTGGATGTGCTTTCCCTTATGTTCGCTATGCTTTGAATAGTTCTGATCTTGCCTTCCCGGCCTGATACACTCATATCAAATGGCCCTGACATGCCGCTATGGTAAGTGTCTGCCTCATTCTACCTGCGTATGAAGTGGATGGGGTGGGCTTAGATAGACAGTGGTATTTTTTGATATTAACTTGTCTCTCTCTGAATGCGTAAGAATGTTACTTATCTCTGGTGGTACAGGCTGCAGCATTAAAAGGTTCTGTGTAGAGTGCTGTGATATGATACGAGATTATATTGCTGCATTTCAGCAGCAAAGCCCTCTGCTTCTGAGTTAGTATGGGGATTCCGCGGTGCTGGTGCATAGCTGTTTGCCGTAAAAGGCTTGGAGATGCGGGTTTCACAGCAGGTAACGTGTCTTGGCATTTTTTGTGTGTGGGGAAAATGCCCTAAGGAAGGGGTGTAGTCGTGCATGTGTAATTTAAGATGGTATAAAAAAATAACAGCATATTTTCATGTTTATCCTTAAAGTTATAAAGCTCATGTTTAATTAGTAACCTTTAAAATTTTACTCTGTTCCAAAGTTTACAAGTAGCTTTTAAACTGTTGCTTTTTTTGCTTTGGTTATCTCTTTGGATGTATTTGAGCGCTTATCATCCAGTTTTGCTATAGCCTGCTGAGATGACTTGAGCTTTGTGCTCAGTTTTCCCCTCTTGTGATAAATGTGCTTGGGAAGTATGCCTAGAGCCTATGGAAAGCATAGTCTTGAGGGCTTAAGCAGTTAGCGTGCCAGGAGTTGTCCAGCTACTAACTCATCCTGAATCAGTGTGCTGGTGTGGTTTTCATTCTCTCTTCTAAGTAGCTGACCAGAGTATTCATCTATTTTAAGTACTTCATTTGGATCTCTCTAGCTGAGCTTATTTTACCAGCAAACTGCATGATGATATGCTGGTATGTTGTATTTCCTTTCCCATATATGTGCAACCTTTCTGTCTGCTTTCAAATTTGTTTTTCTTTGTTAATTTGTTCACTTTAAGTCTGTGAGTGCTTGTTCCTTTTAGAAGAGAATCATTTGCAATAGTATCAGCTGAACAGGATATTGAAAAGAAGCTGCTTCAAAGACCTGTTCTTTTCTTACTGACTGCAGCATTAACTAGTGAAAAATAGTATATGAGTATTTGTTTCTCTGTGCCAAGGTAGATTCTAACTCAAGCTGTTTCAGTATTTTGTTTGATCCAAACTCCTGTTTTTCACTGCTGATCTGGGGAATAAGCTTGCATTTCCTGTTTTAGTGACATCTTAGATATGCTATCAACAGCTTGCTGCGCTGTTCTGGATTCTGCTTGTCTTAGTAGTTGCAGAGAGGCTGTACTGAGAGCAGTCAGCCAAGGCTGCTGCTGGTCTGTGACTGGGTATGCAGAGTCCAGCTATATCAGCAAAACTGGAAGTTAGGAAAGAGGGTGGATTGGGAAGAGGGTTGTTGGGGGAGATTTTGCAGGCTTTCCCATGTGCTGTCACCTGGCATAGGTGCTTCCCAGTTTACAAAACATAGGTTATTAAAGCAAAATGGTATCAAACAACATGTGCTAAAAGGCTAGACAGTGTCCCCTTCATCAGTTGGAGAGCTCAGCTTCTGTTCATTGACTGACAACCCTAGCTTCTACTTTGACATTGACTCCAGTGGCTGATTTCTGATTTCCTTTACTTTTTCCCCTCTTCTGGAGTCCTTTTGTTACTGTGAATGCACTTAATGGCTTGTCCTTTTGTTACCAGTGGAAGAAACCTTTATGCAATTTTCACTTTTGCAAAAGGCAAGTACATTTAATGTAGAATTCCCAAACAGGACTACACAACCTGTGTAATCCTAATTCCTTGTGCTCTCCTATAGATCTGTATAGCTGTCTGTCGGTCCCATACTTAGAATTGCTTTGCTGATCCAGATTTCCCCCCTCCAAGTTTCCTGGAGTTAATTTCCAGGGTGTGACCACTGTCTGGTGGAAGGATGTTGCTCTCCGATTAGCTTGTTAACCCCTAGCCTTTTGACCTTTCATGTCTTACTCTGTGGGGTTGTTTAGATTTATTCCTGTAGTTTCTGTGTTGAATGTACTGTATTTCATTTGATTTTTAAATAATTATTAGTTCCGTGTTTATGACCACAAAGAGCTTTTATTGAACCAGCTACTAAAATTGTTTTACCCACAACAAGGTAGAGCACTCCTGATTTGTACTTGCTCCAACATGGCAGGATGCCATGTTGCCATGTTTAAGTGACTGCGGATCTACTTCCATCTTTTTTTGCCAAGTTTACCTGAAGTCATTGTCTGGATGAGGTTCCTGGGTGTCTGGGATCAGCTGCCTGTAGAATTCCATAGTAAACATGTATAGTCAGTTCTGCATATGCCTTTTCAGTTTGTTTTCTCCTTCTCTGTCCATTTGGTGCTTTCTTTCATCAGTTATTTGTTGTTTGGCATCAGCATCCTGCTCAAAGTTTTATAGTACATACAAATAAAAATAGGCTGCACCCTGAAGTTTTTGCATTCTGAAGACACATGGAAGACAGAAATCCAGATGCTGAGGATTTTGGTATTTGGGTTCTTTTAACGGCTGCTTAGGTAGATTTGAATGATTTTCCTTGTCCACAAGGAACTCCTTTCCTTTTTCTGCATTGGAAAGAAGTATCAGTGGATCAAAACTTGTGTTTCAGATATGCTGCACTGAGTAACTGCCCCTAAGAATATGCCATGATCTCAGCTGTAAAATGGGTTGCATTGTTCTTCCTCTGTCTATATCCAATACAGTTTGGAGCCTCCCTGTGCCAAAGGCCTCTTGCCAACTTGGGTATGGTTGAGAGTTGTCTTTGCTCTGGCTAATGGGGCTTTGTTTACCAGATTAGGAAATTAACTTATATCAAGGGTCATACTTCCAAATGGAGGCAAGAGACTTAAGCTTCAGGAAAGGATGAGCTACTCCTGTGTTGTACTACATGCAGGAGAACAAGCGATGTGGTCTGAAAGTAGCTGAAATCTGATGTGATTGTTCTTAGCTGTCTACTGGAATCATTCAGTTTATCAGTATAGAAAGCGTTTAATCTATGTAGGTTCGTGGGCTGATCTCCTGATGTGGGTTACTGGGTGCAGAGACTCCTCTGACAAGTAATGCTGAAAAAATATGACTCTGTCTTGCTGGTTTTGTGAATGACTACTGTTAGTCATTTGGCTTCTTATTCTTACAAGGTGGGACTGTGTGAAAGCGAAGCAGTTCAGCACAAGACTCTCCCTGTATTAAGTCCTTAATTTAAATCCTCTGAGTTGTTTGAAACTATTTCCATTGAGGTCAGTGGCAAAACTTTTCTTTCGTCATGTCAGGATTAGGCCTAAACCCTGCACCAGTTCTGACAGGAGAAATCTGAGAGCGTATTATTTCTCTGCCTAACTATCAAGTCTTAAAAGGGGATGAGTTGGGGGAGGGTTCTGTGTGGCTCACTCTGAATTTTTTTCTGCAGGAAGTTGCTTTTCTTCAAGGCCAAAGATAAATAGTGAAATGCTAGAAATTTCCTGAGCCCTGCCTTTCAGCTGTCTAGTCATATTCTTTGCAGAGATGCTTAAGACTCTCTGCTATGTGTAGTGTTCCTTTAAATTGTCAGTTTGCTCAGTAACCTTTTTTACACTGATTTTTAACATGATAAAAGGTGGTCACTATTGAAACTAGTAGCGCATCATTTTAGGCTTGATCCAAGTTGTCTGCCTAAGGAGCGCCGTGCCACAGGACGCACCATGCTGGAGATAAATGTAGCTGGATAGAAGGCAGTCTGGATAGTTCTGTCACAAACCATTTTTGTATTTACCCTTGATAGGACGCGCATAATGAAACCTCATGATGTTTCAGGGCAGCAGCTTTTCCTGTAGGATTCAGTATGTGCCACTAAAAATAGATTTAACTCTGCTTGTGTTATGGGAGAAGTAATTTCACTTTTGTCTTGATGAATTACATGCCTAGTAATCTGCTCAGAGAGATCTTAAATTAAAAAGGCTACAGAGAGGTGGGCGAGCAGAAATAACTGTTCAGCTCCCCCCTTTTCTTTCATTTGCTGTCACTGCTGTCAGGTCCATACCCAAGTTAATTCTCTTCAGCTGCATTCCTCTGCAAGTAGCAAGTCCTTTGGCTGTAAAGTTAAAATAGAGGAGGAGAAAAGCAGCAATGTCTGAATCATTTTATAAAGTCATCTTGATCTTATCTCCAGCTCTTTCCGCCCAAACCCACCAAACTCTTTTCTGAGCTGTGTGCCTATAAATAGAACAACCACTCGTTCAGAGATGGGCAGCTCTGAACCGGAGACTTGTTTTTTCTGAGCACTGCATGCATGTGAGAGCTTGCTTCTCACTGGTCTTTCATGTCTGAGTTATGTAGCTGTGAGGTTTTCTATAGATGGAGGGCAGTAAATGACATAAACTGCTGCTTAGGGAGGGGCAGGGTGACCTCTGATATCGTTGCCTTTTGGTTATTTAAAAAAAAAAGAGGATTCTGTTTTAAAAGAGGAATGGAGGAAAGCATGTCTTGTGCAGAGGTGAGTGAGCCCTGCCAAGGTGTGGGGGGCTGAGCAGGGCAGGTAGGAGCTGAGGAAAGCAGAGATACCATTCTGCTGTGAGTTACTGTTCTGGTGGGCTGGGCAGGAGTTTGGGCGGCCAGAGTGCTTCCTGACTGAGCCTGGGGAATGCGAAGCTCCAGCTGACCCCAGTTTAAGCATAACTGAATAGGCAGAGCTCTGAAACCTCCTGCAAGTTGTTATTTTTGATCAGGCTGCTGGCTGACTTGATATATTTGGGCTTTGTATTCTGGGAGTCTTCCCTAGGATTTTAAATTCCTCTTGGACTTTGGGTCAGGGCTTCGCAGAGTTCAATGGCTACTTTTCCCTGTCTCGTTTCTAAATTTTATGTGCTTTTGTTCAAGAATGTTCTGTCTTAATCTGGAAAATCTCTTGCCACTGTCCCATTTTCTTCCTTTCAGAAGGAACTGCAGAAATGTGTGATTTCTTTAGCGTGGTAACTTAGATGCTGTTGCTTTGCATTTCACTTTGATGCTCAGGTGCTGGAGGATAAAGTAACTCATCAGAAAGACATATACACAACTATATATATGCATATTCTTGCAGGACTCCACAGTAGTGCTGTTTGTTGTACTTGGCAGATGGGAGATGGGTACACACAGAGTGAAAAATAGCTTTATTGGGGTCTTGCAAAATGTCCAAGGCAGAGTAGAAAGCTGAATGCAGATGGTTTCCGGTTCCAGATGATTGCCTTCAGCTTAGGCCTTGCCTTCAGAGTCATTTCCACAAGGGATCTTGTTGGGTCAGTTTTTTAACTCAATTTTCTTTTATGCTGAAGCTTCAGATTAAGATCATGGCTGAGTTTCATATTCTTTGCATGGCACCAGTTGTAAGTTAGCTAAACATCCTCTTTCTGGGTATTGCTATATAGTGTATTGGAATTCTAGACCCAAGAGGTTCTCACAGATGCCTTATGGCATCTTAAGAGTGTATTCCTACTGCTCTGTCCCTGCTGTGACTTGTGGAAGATGTGTGCCAAGATGACTTCCAGAGTTCTGGGGAGCTGATATGTGGGAGATGGCCATTTTTTGATATGGGCTTAGTCTTTGATCATGCATTTTCATTACCTCTTTTCAGTTTGATGGAAACACTGTGGAGTTTGGTGGGTCCTGGTTTAACCATGCACACTGAGCTGGTGTTTGCCTGAGCACTAACAGGTATTCCTGCCAGTGTGCAGGTGGTTTTGTAAAGCAGAACACTGGGAAATGGTGAGATTTGGGGTTCACTAGCCTCGGAGCTGGCCAGGTCCCAGGGTCCCAAGGTAGATGAAGTTTCTTTCTTGAGCTGTCACCCTTGTCTCTTTCCAAACACAGTGGAGGAAGGTAAACAGTGGCTTCTATGGCTGGCAGCTCTCTTTCAGATGCAGAGGTATGCAGGAGCCTGCTCTTTACCCGATGATTTGTGAGCAGAGTCATCACCGTGGTGGTCCAGGCCCCATGATCTCTTAGGCCAGTTTGAGGACAGCTCAGTGTAGCAAGAGAGAAGCATGTATTGTCAGATGGATGTTTCTTCTTGGAGTCAGCATTTTTTTCCAAGTGCTTTTTGAGGAAACTTTGAGCTTGGCAAGGGCCAGTGTGTGTGGAAAGTATTAAAATCTGCAGCTGTTTCAGAAAGGAAAGACCCACATTAGAAATATATATAGCATTTTTAAAGCAAGCTTAGTGCCCTGGAAAGGATTTCTCAAATGAACTAAACCCTGTGGATCAGTAAGAGTGTTTATTTTGTACTCTGTAGTAGCCTGGCACTGTGCGTTTAGCACTGTGTTTGTGAATTGATATTCATCAGTGACCTGACTGTTATAAACCTGAGCTCCACTGAGACCTCTGGTATGTTAAAGCTGTGTAATTTTCCTGGCATCAAGATACAGAATAACCTGTCTTACGAGATTGTTGGACCATTTGTTTCTTGTGTTTTAACTGTGTTTATTGCATTGGGCTCTCTCAGCAAGAAGTGGGTTTCTGGGAGCTGTTTCTTTGGTAGAAAAGTAGGTTTCTTGTGGTTCTGAGGCATGACTTAACACCCTTTGCAGTTCCTAGGCAATACCCTCAGATAGTAATTCGGGGGTGAACCCTCAGCTCTGACTTTTGTCTTTCTAAGCTGCAGTTCTTGAGATTATTTTCATGTAGCTATTTCAGTGAAGGAATCAAATCTATTTGACGAAGTAGAATGAAGTGCATGTGGATGAGATACATACCTCTAGGTATGAATAGTATGTGAGCCAGCATATGGGACTGTGTATGCTGGTATGTCAATCTAGTTATAAAGCAGTTAAAGGGGAAAAAAAAGAGGCAGTGTGCGTAGACAGTTTTGGCACTGCAGCCCTGGGAAATGGCAGCCAGCCAGTGAGTGCTGAGGCAGGGCCAAGACTATCTGAAGAATACCAAATGCTGAAGTTGGATATAGCTCCTTCTTCACTGTAGTTTCACTCTAGCCTGTGGGCCTGCAGCTTGCCAGCTCTGTGCCAGGTAGATGCTGATAATTTTGCAAGGCAGAACTGAAGGTAGGGACAGATATACTGTGTGTGTAATCAGATGCCTATTAAATGAAAGGCACAATTACCCACAACTGAAATTTGACTACAGCAAGTTTAACTGTTTCACTTCCTGAGTCTTTGTTAGACTTTGAAATGATCATTCAGTTCTATATCTTTTTCTGGTGTTCACACTGGAAATTAAGACAAAACTGCACCCATTGGGGGTTGTGCATTGTATGGTTTAATCTTAAGTTTGCTCACTTTTGTTAGTGAATTTGTTAAGCACTTCCACCAGAGGGCACTAGTATTATTGATCTCACACTCCAGTCGTCTTTGGTACTGGTGTGTAGTGGGAGAGCATAAAAGATGCCTGTCAGTAAAATATGTGCTTCACTCCTCTCCTGTCCTTGTTTTATAGACTGTCATAAAAGAGGGGATGCTGATGAAACAGACCAGCTCCTTCCAGCGCTGGAAGAGACGATATTTTAAGCTGCGAGGACGAACGCTCTACTATGCAAAAACTGCTAAGGTAAGGTCTTGACAATACAGGAATCCAAGGGAGGAAGGTTAGTTGAGGGAGCTTTGGAGGCAGATGGGTGTTTGTGAGGAGGCAGCCCTCAATCGATGAAAGAGCACTGCTCTTTAATTACCTGTCTTCAGGTTTTGTAGCTAGATCCCTGTGTCTTGCCTTGTTCTTAGAATCATTTTGGTTTTAAGTGAGGCATCATGTGAACCTGTGGTACTGATCTTTCCCCAACACACCTTGGTGTGTTTTAGTAGGGAATGGGATCTGAATCAATAGAAGCTGACAAAGAAGGGGGAAAATGTGAATGAAAAGACTTCTTGATATGTGTCTCTTTTCACAAGAGCAAAGCCTACTTTTTAGGAAAATTCTTTAACAAAAATAAAGTTGTCAGGTTCACTGACTGAAGACAGGGAAGTGCGAGCCCCAGTGTATGGAACTAGATATCCAAGTCCTTCAGATTTTTGGTGCTGGGCTTTTCTTTCAGGTCACATATGGTTATGATGGAGTCTGCTAGGCAGACATACAAGCATGTCCCTTTAAGTGTGCTGCTTCTCCATTGGATTCATTAATTCATTGGGGTTTTGAATTGTTTTCTTTCCAGTCCATTATTTTTGATGAGGTGGATCTGACAGATGCCAGTGTGGCAGAATCCAGCACTAAGAATGTCAACAACAGCTTCACGGTAGGATTTTTTTCCATTATTTTCCATTCTTGCATCTTTCCCCCACATCTCTTCTCTTCTGCAGAGCTTAAAAACATCTGAACAGTCTTTGCAGTGTCTTTCACTAAAAAAAAGTTACTTGCTTTTCGTCATAACACTGTAATTCATCTCCATGCATGTGGGAAATACCATGGGTTACTATGTATAGTGCTAAAACTTTGCATTCAGGTATTTTCTTAACTATAAGCTTTGGTGCAATCCATTTATGCAGTGGGACAGAAAAAATTGTTCTATTGAGGGAATTGGGGGTAATATTAATGTTTATGTGGGAGATCTTGCTGAAGGAATTTAGTTTTCCCTTCAGGCCTTAAAATATGTAAACTTCTTTCTCTTTATTAGTGTGTGGCAGTACATGCGTTTATGTATGCACACTATATATATAGTGGCAAAGCAAAAGGAGGATCAAAAGTCATAGAGAAATAACTGTGGAATTGGTTTAGAATACTTGTTAGATGTGAAATATGTTTGGAAATGTGGTGTCACTGCTTAATTTTCTCCAGACTTAGTAAGTGGGAGAAAAATTGTATTGCTGAGGTGCAGGTGTTCCACAAGCGCCATTTTGGGGGAAATGCCTAGTGTGCAGAAAAAACCTTTTAACAGCCATGCAGGGTGAGTGTCAAGCAGCAATGTGAGCTTCAGAGTTGGCTAATAGAAATAACCTCCGTACAGCCTCTGAAGAGCTCAAAAGAGAGCAAAGAGGAGGGTGTGGAGAAAGGGAGCAGCAAAGTGAAGGGAGGAGCAGTACAGGTGGAGGGAGGAGGCTGATACTATAGGATGGTGACTGGCAGGTGGTGACCCAGGTTGATCAGTGTGCCTTGAGTTACTGCTTTAAACATCTGGCAAAGGATGTTTCTGTAACGTAGCTGTAGCTTTTTGCTTTGCAGTACCTGTGCAAAGCAGCTATGGTGCCCACCCTATGTCCAAACGAAATCCTAGCACTTAAAGTTTGAAAACACTTTCTGCACCCATAATTGGGTCTCATGGTGAATATAATAAGGTGTCGGTGTATGTGCACGAAGAGAAGGATTCTGCAGTGGTTTCAATAGGAGTTACATTTTCAATAATTTGAAGTTATTTACCTGGAAATAAAGCTTTTTTTTTTCTTGAGTCTTGCTTCAGTTTTCCCATATGCAATGAAAGACTGAATTTTCAGGTTACTTCTTTGCTTATTATTACAGTTGGGAGAGATCTAATCTCTGTCAGGCATACTGTGTAGGGACAGGAGGAAATGGTGTGTTTGCTCTCTGATTGCCCCATCTGAGTCCAACAATGAAGAGTTATTTCCATGATTATGGTATCAGGCTCTGCTTTCCCTGGGGTTTAAAAAATATAGGATTACTTTGATGCTCAAGTAGCAGATAGAGTTTGCACTGTCTCCAGCTGATCACTGTATAATGGGGCTCTGGTAAACTTAATTAAAACATCTCTCAATTTCTATCAACTTTTTCTGTCATGGCTTGCAGAGGGGTTTCACTGTGGTTTACCATAAACTAAAAATTACTTAGAAAATCAGAAGGTTGTCTTATCTTGCTGCTGCTTGGTCTGCCACATCACTGCCATCAGTGCTTTTGATTCCTCGCAGTCTTGCAATTTCCTCTTAGTTTTCTTTGAGAGCACTCTGTTTTCCCCTGTATCCCCCCAGCTTGGTTATTTTCTACAATTCAGTGTTCTATGATGCTTTTAATGCTTTTTATCTGTTTCAAATCAGTGGGACTTACTGAATTTTTATCCTAAACCAAAAACTTCCAACATTAGTGTTGCACAGCAGAGAGAGTTATCCTGGAGTTGTAGGTGTTCTGTTTCATTCTGTTTCTGTGCTTTCTTCAATGGAGACTGGTGGGTTTGGATTTATGAAAGAGTGGTTGCTTTCTGAGGAAACTAACGCCTCCAGGCGTTAGTACTGCTTAATGTATAGATTCTGATAGTCAGGTTAATGGCACTTCTGAAGTACTAACAGAAGAGGTGGGAAGCAAACACCAGATAAACCACTCCAGAGGAGCAGTGTGGATCCTGAACCCAACACAAAAAGATAAGGGTGACCAGTCAGAGGAGAAACTGATAAAAAGAACAGTACATGGAGAGGCAGCACCGTGAGAGAAAACCAGAACATGGAGCCAACAAAGGTTGTATCACTTAAATAGAGGAATAAAGGTTAAAAGTACAGCTATCAGTAAGCCTTTTACATAGGACGTAAGTCTGACAGCTGGTTTGTTTGCTGTTAGCAGACAGGAGAGGAAGAAGAGCGAGTATATAGACCTCTTTCTCTGAAAAGAAGAGTGTGTAATACAGGTTCTACTGTTATTTACTTAGTTGATCTTGCATAGATTTCTTCAGTAAGTGTATCCTGTTTGGGGACTGTTTTCAGGACTGCTACTTTTCTAGTAGCTAGTTTTCAGGAGTTAATGGATATGTGTCTATAGAATGGACTGGGAGTCTGCGACTAGGGACATCTTTGAGCTTAGAATGTCATACAGCTCTGTCCCCTGAGAGGTGTAAGGAAAAGCTTTATGTTTAGCTATTGTTCCTTTAATTCAGGTTAGGCAGAGTAGCTGCACAATTATTTAGCAGGAAGCCTCTGGGATCAAATCAGATAGGAGTCCCATACCAGGCTCTCTTCTCTCAGGAGAATGTAGATGTAGTATTTGCTGCTTCTGTCACATCTCTGCCACTGGTGTCATTCTAAGTCATCTATCTAGGAGGTAAATTCTTTTGGGGTGTAAGTAGCTGGTTCTTTCTATGTATGGTCCCTTAGTATCTGGTGCATAGATGTCTCACCAGTGGATTTTCCCAGGGCTGCTGTCTTTCATAGCACCTTAGAGAGGATCTGCTGGGGTACAAACTCAACCATCACAGAATCACAACATTGTGAGTGTTGGAAGGGACCCCTGGAGATCATCCAGCCCAGCCCCCTGCCAAGGCAGGGTCACATTGAGCATGCTACACAGGAACATGCCCTGGTGGGTTTTGAATGACTCCACTCTGGAGAGCCCAGGGAGACTCCATGACTCCCTGGACAGCCTGGTCCAGTGCTCTGCCACCCTCAACATAAAAAAGTTCTTCCTCATTTTGAGGTGATATCCTTGTGGTTTAATTTATGGCCATTGCTCCTCATCCTGTTGCTGAGCATCACTGAGAAGAGTCTGGCACCATCCTCATGGCATCTCCCTTTGAGATATTATACACATTAATGATAATCGTGTTGTCCTGGTACTTCAGACCCATTTATTTCAAAGATAGTGATTAGCTTTTAGCCTGGATTTTTGCCATTGATGCATGCCTACATTTGTATTCCTTATGAAAGAGAGATCGGCAGCATTGGATGGGTGAGGTCAAAGCCTGACCCTGACTTCTGAGCAGAGCTTTCCCAGCCACATGCTCAAAATGTGCTGTGATTTCTGAAAAGTGGCTGGTTTGGGATCACAGTGAGTACGCTCGGTCTTCCCAAAGAGGCTTTTGCTGTTTTCATGAGCACTTTTTTCTTGAACAGTGCAAGTTTGCAGTAACTTGATTTGTGGATGTGCTCACCTAATGCATTAGCCTGCAGTTGCTTTAGGAGCTTTAAAACAAAATGCATGATGAGGATGAGTTCCATACTCTGAACCTACAATAGTTTTTGGTCCAGATCATTCCAAGAAGCCTGTGAGGTTCTGGAGATAAAAAATGACTGCTTTACCTGTATCATGGACCTGAAATATTCAGCATGCCCATTCTAGCCTGTGAAGCGTATGAGATTTGGGGGGCACCAGTAGCTCTAATTGTTGCTCAGGCCAATACTTTGCCATCACAGCTATCCCCTCAAGAGTCTAGGAAAGGACTTTGGGTCATTTCCTTAGGCCTAGTTTTGTAAATGTTTGTGTGGTGAACAAATTCTTACTCCTCTGTTTGTTTGTTGGTGTGTTGCCTGAGGATCTGCCCTTGTCTAAAAGGTGACAACTGAATTAAGCCTACTGCCTTCAGTGCAGTTGGCACAGCTGAGGGAGTGATCACTTAATTGACCCTTTCCTGCCTTGTGCAAGATTTGTATAAAGCCAAGGGGGGAAAAGCCCCTAAAATATCTCCAAAACTAAAAAACACCTGTCATCTAGAGGAGAGGGCCAAGGAAGGACGTTAGGTCTTTCCAGGTACATATTTTGCGTTTCAGTATGACTCTCGTATGTTCCAGTTGTTGCTAGCAAATGGTGATGTGGTGGTGTGGACTTTTGCCCTCATAATTCACATAACATGAATTGCAGCATTCACTTCCCATCCCATTTTATTTTGAGCTTTGAAATCCCATAGGAGGAAGCTCCTCTTTGTGGAGGGACACGTGTAGTTTAATCTTTCTGATGCTTTAGTGGAAGTGAAGCGCAGTCAGGAGCTGTGCTGCTGACCCCTCCTCCGTAGTTAAAGGCTCTGCACTGGAAGAGGTGGAGCCTGAACTCCTGAGCTCCTGTAAACCCTTTTTTTGTTGGGAAGTACCTCTCAGCTCAGCCGCAGACAGGAAACAGTGTATTATTACAGTCAGCGCCTGCCTCTCCACTTCAGTGTGGTCAGAAGGAAACTTATCCCAGCTCCTCCTTAAGCAGACTGCTAATCAGCTTGTGGCAAGTGGAACATAGCTCATGAAGACTAACCACAAGAGGAGACTAATCCTATTAATTGAATGTCAAGCAATCTGTTCAGGTTTCTTTTTTTTTTTTCTGAGGAAGTAGGCTGCTCTGGACACTAGATTAGAGGAAGATTGAACGTGAAAGGTAAGAACAGGAGTCCCAAGTTTTCTGGACTGACCACTGAGAAACATGGCACTTGTGCCAGCATACCAGATCATCAGGAGCTCAGGTTCTTTGGAATAAGTTTGCTATAAGTTCTTAGTGTTCAGGTGCTGTCTCCTGTGTGGATTTATGTAGATAAGTTCTGCAGCACAAGGGTAGAGGGAAATGTGTCTGCAGTGCTGTTGGAAATGCTACACCAGTCAGTTAAGAAAAACTGTTTATTAACTGATGATTCATCCTCATCAGTGGCAAGGGAGAGAGGAAGTATTGAGATTAGAGTAAGATATCTCTTCTAGAGCACTTGTGTTTCTGAAGGCAACACTGGTTATGGTAGGTTGAGGAACACGGACTTTCTGGTACTCCTGAATCAGGGTGTGCTGTCATCTCTGAGAAGCAGTATGGATGTCATTCTTCAGCTGTATGGAAGCCTGAGGTGTGCTACAATTTTTTGTTATTATGGTGTTGTTACTTAGTGACTTTATTCAGTGGCAGAAATGCCAGTTTCTGTCTTGTGAAGCTTTATTGTGACTGACTGATCTCCTTCAGACTGTAGATTTTTGCTGTATTGTCCTAGAGCTTGTTGATGATGTGGAGAAATAGCATGAATCTTCTTTTTGGGGTAATTAACTTTTCCTAAAAACACAGGGCAAAGAGCTTGAACTTCAACAGAAGATGAAAGTGCTGAGGGCGCTTCCTGATGGGGATGTTGTTGATGTCTGCAGATGCATTTCACGGTGGAGTGAAAGTTCGTTTGCCTCTTCTGTGATTTTGTGTCAAGTTGAATTATTTGTATTACTGCTTTTAAGTGAGAAGATCAGTGCTTTTTAGCAGAGAATGCACTGAGAATGCATACTCTGAAGGGTATGGTTTTGAAAGAGTGACTATCATTGCTGAAGCTACATGTGGGGCAGAAAGTCTGTTGCTGTGTGTAGTGCAGGGGCTGTGTGCCTGTGAGGCACTGTTGAAACAAGAACCCAGATCAGAGGTTATTTGTGCTGGTTTGAAATAGAAGCTTCAAGAAAGAGCATGTGACTTAGGTTTATGAGGAGAGTGAATATAAGAACTTCTGTTACAGGCTGTTTGCAGGGAGTCAGACTTGGACTTCGAGCTTGAGCTGATAGAGATCAGGGAAATCTGCATGGTTTGACACTTGCACAGATTCCCCAAACTGCCCTGTGCGACCTCAACCCTTCAAAAAAGTTGAGCTTGAACAAAAAAGATGGTATTGAATGTATGCAGCAAGGAGTCGCTGGGCAGAGGGGATCTTCCTCCCCTGCTTCCTCAGCATGGGGGTGAGGGACCCAGAGGGAAGACAGCTTTCAGAAGTGGGCAAAAAGACTTGCTGCCTGGGGACATAGTTACACAGGGGAGTCATCAAGTGTCCTCGTTCCTCATCTGCTCCTTTGCACATAGTCGTGGATTGTCTTGTTAAGGTTTGGAGAAGGGAAAGGTTGGAAAAGAGGGATTTGTGAAAGGGATGGTTCTTTCATCCTCCTTTTTAAACTCACTTCTCCAAATTGGACAAAATTAGAGTGTTCATTGGAAAAGTCAGGCTTTGCTGGAGGTTGTCTCTTCCACACCCATGTGTGTACACATTCAGGAATTGTACACTCTCTGCTAGTGCTCTTACCCTGTTTATATTGGCAGCTGTCAGAATTTCCTTTATAAGCAAGTGAAAATATGAGTAGAGCCATGAATTACCATGTCCAGAAGCACTGTGCTGTTTTTTCCTCCCTCCCTCCCTTCATTAAGTGCAGTTCAGTCCCTATTTCCTGTCAGAACCACTGCAGTTTCAAAATACTTTGCTATTTTAGTAGTTTGAAATCCCGACTCAGTGCAGGCTTTTCTGCTTGAGAAAAGGCCCTTCGGTAAACAGACCATTCTGAGTCAGTGTTAGTGAAAATAATAATTTAAAATCCTTTCATGTCAAGGATTTTTAGGACTCTTAATCCAGCCTCCTGCCAGAGCTGGCCATTAGGCTGCTTGCACAAAAAGAAGGAAAAATGTGGAGAAAAAAACATGGAAGTGAAAGTAAACATAGAAGAAGAAAATCTGGAAGAAGTTGCTGTGGGTGAAGCGATGGCGGTTGCTACTGTCCATTACAGAATTGACCCCAAGATACACTGGGAGTTTTTGAGAAAGATGAGGCTACTGTAAGAGAAAGAGATCAGACTGAGCTTTGTGTGTGTTACTGTTAGACAGGATAGATAGAGAGCTGGAAAGTGAAGGTGACTGTGAAGAGCTTTTGTTTCTCTAGAGGGAAGTTTACTGCTTTGAAATCAGTGTGTTACTGCCCGGAACAGGCAACAGTGTCTGTTGTGCCTGAACACTAGCAGCCTTTGTTTGATGATCTCTTTGCTCTTTGTAATCTGACTGCTGTGTTTGTGTTTTATCTACCTTCCTGGGCAAGACTGAGGATTTTGGCATCTCTCCCCCTTCCAGGTGAGGACACAAAGGCAGCACAACCTGTGGTAAACAAGAGGTTATTTGAAAGCGTGATGGGTATGGTTTTACATGGAAGCTGCTCTAGAAGGGAAAGACTTTTTACACACATCTCCCTACTTCTGGTGCCTCTGATGGTTTCACTGCTGCAGTGTGTGGAACAAGACATCTTTGTCTGATGATCCAGTGTGGAAAGCCAGTGGGTTCATCAACCTTTTGAAAGCTAGCTATCTTCAACACAACTGAGGTTAAGGGCCTGAAAGGAACTATTGCTAACAATAAGCTGTCAGTAGCAGGTCACTTTCTTACCATGAACAAGGTCTTCTTATTGCTCAGTCCTGTGATTGCTAGCTTTGCAAGTTGCTAGCCTTGACGTGTATGAGCCCACTGAGGCAGCAGCTCTACCACTGAGGGCCACTGACCTGCCCCTCTGTTCTTTGTGGTTTTGCTTCTGTTTGAGTGAGTAGGAAGGTTTCTAGAAGTATCATTTACCTTCCCAAATGTACTGCTCTTTCTGAACAGGGTAGTTCTGTTTGGGAACTTACGAAAACAGATGAAGGGATGAGTGTGTGAATCTGCTGCATGAAATAGAGGGTAGGTGGATAAAGGGGACTGTGATAAGATACTCTGGGACTTGGAATGCCCATTTGATGCTGCTCCATCCATGTAGATCTCTAGTGATTAATATGCATGAATTACCAGAATTATCTGCTAACAGTGGCAAAGACCATGCATATTCTAGATTTAGACTTCTGTTAAGTGGTTATAAAGTCCCCAAATCCTCTCCTTCTCTGTGCTCCTCTTACCAATTGCCAAGAACGGGAATGTGCCTTGTTTAGGAACAGAGTTTCCAGAAACATGTAGGAATGTGACCCTGGTACGAGAGATGATAATTTTCCCAGGGAACGCTCTGTCTGGTCTGCTTTCCTGCTGCAGCCCTGGGGAAGATAGGGACTGGGAGAAAGCACAGATGGAGGGTCAGCGTGAGTTGAACTTGATCTGTGGGTACAGCAAAGCGGCAGTAAGTGCCAGTGCTCAGAGAAGGTGCGCTATACTGTGCAGCCCCATGGTAGATGAGGTACATATTGCCATATGGATGAACCTAATAATGTAAAAATGGTCCTAAAGAGACCACACCATATGCTGTACTTATTTTTCTATAGAAATGAGCTGTCCTGGATTTTGCAGATTGAAAATTAAGGTAAAACAGCAGCGTGGAAGCTGGGGATAAAATACCTGGTATAGTGTAAGCAGAGATTTAGGCACTTAGGGCTTTGAAGAAAATCTTGTTATTGCTATAAAAAAAGGGCAGAATTTGGCTTAACTGTAATTAACAACTGTTTTATCTGGTGAAGTGAGAGTCTCAGTAAATGAAAGATGGTCATTGTAGCAGGAACTAAAGATCTGGCACTATAAAAAGAAATATAAAACTGGTACATTTCTTCAGTGTCACATGAAGACCTGCTTTTTCCTTTCCTCTTCCTGGTAGCATCCAGGTTTTGAGGAAGGACAATTGATGCAGTTCTAGAGAGCTCTAACTGACGTCTGCAGTGAGTTAACAGGACTGAATTTGTTAGCAAAACAGGTGAAAGTGGAACTGCAAATCAGAAGAGGGGTGTTGTCTGTGAAGGAGTGCAAGCCTCGATCTGCCATGTGTTAAAGCCTTGATACTTGTAGTATTTCTCTCTTCCAAACTATAAAGACTTACTAAAATCATGCCACTTGCTGTCTAAGGCTTTGCTGGCCTGATGCTCAATTCCAAATTTTTTCAGAAGCTAATATCAATGTTGCAGATGTTTAAGATTTTGAGTGTAAAGTACTGGTTTCAGTCTGAAACTCGCATTTGCATTTCTTCTCCCTTTTTCGCAGCCTTCTTTTTAAACTTCTGTACTTGCTGAGGGAGTAGCACTTGCTTAATGCAAACTTAGTCCACTTTTTCCTCTCTGAGTTTAGCAATCATATCTGTAATGTGTAGGACTTTGCTGTTTTGTGAATCTTGCTGATGAGCACAGGCAAGGTGTTTTCACGTATACCAATGTTCATTTCACTGCTGCTGTTGCTGGAGCATGAGCTGAAGTGAATAAAGTGGCTGGGCCCTTATACAATCTCATCCAGTTTTCCTTCCTGAGATTTTGTGTTCATAGGATACCAAGATCTTATTCCACTGTACAAAAGTAGATGCAGCAGTTAGCTACAGATGGTGGATGTTTTTGCTGCCATATGTGATCAAGCTGACATTTTCGCCTGCACCAGCACTGTTCTGGCATTTATTTTATTTTTTTTTCTCTTTGCAGTTCCTAGGTCTTTTGAGCTCCAGAAATTCCTGTTGTTCTTGTACCAATCATCAACTGTTTGAAATAATCCAGGATCTCTTTGGGGGATTTATGGCTAGCACCTTTGAACATAGTACTATATTTGAACAGGATGTGAGTAAAAGGAAGCAGTCAGAATGAGCAGGTGTTCTCATACACCCACTTTTGGCCACTCTGAGAAATGTATCACATCAGAAAAACTATATTTAGTAAAGTTTTATGTCCCCTCTGCCCCATTTCCCCCAGCAGCATTTCTTCAGCCAGCTCTGTGATTGGGCCAGTGTGATCTTAAACTTGTTTTGCCTTCTTTTGTGGTCACTGAGCTCACCAGATCTGCTCCGATAACAAGCAGTCCCAATACATGCTTGGCCAGACTGTCACTGTTTTTGCTGAGAAGTTTCTGGGCAGCCAGAAAATGCTGAAAAGAGGAAGTGAGCAGAGATGATAACGTCTTTAATGGCAGCAAGACCAGAAGATTGAAGTTAATGCTGCGGCTGTTGGGTGGAGGAAGGTTGCTCAACACAGCAAAACACCAAAGGGTGAAGTATAGCAGATTTCTATTTAAAATTTAGGCTAATGTAAGGGATCTTTTTTGAACCGCCTTTCTAATCTAGTTATTCACAGCTGTTCATTGGGGAAGGACATCCAGGGACATCCAGTCCATTTTTAGAACATGAAATGGCGAATTTTCTTTGGTTGGCTCTGTTGTTTGCCAGCTGGCTAGGTTTGAAATGTCAGTAAATTAGTGTTAGTTTTGGACGGGGGAGTGTGGGTCTACATGAGGGGTGGAGGTTAAGAGCTGGCAAGGGTGCATGTGCTGTGTGAGGAAGAGACAGAGGAGATGAAGCTAAATTCTGGAGAAGTGATGCTGCCATGCATATTGGCACAAGGCAGACAGTGAAGGTATGGCTTTTTTTAAGCTTTAGGTTTGTTTCGATTTAGAGTGAGCAAGCTTGAAAACTGAGAGTTTCTCTAATAGACCTGAGATGGCTCATCTGGATAGAGGACACATAACTGCCTGCAGAGAGTTGACCCAGTGGGTAGTTGATGGTCACTGAAATTTCCACAACTGATATTTCTGGGGATTCATATGCAGTGAGGAATTTGTAAGCTAAACTGTGTCCTGATTTGAAATGTCTTTAAGCCTTCCTGCCATTCCCATCATCCTTATGGCTCTTCAGGATTGGTTAGGGAGATTTTTTTTTCCCTCATGACTATTGTTGAGCTCTTTTCCTGGTCAGTGTTTAGGTCTTGATAAAGTCACCATGTGATGAGCTCTGGGCACAGGTAACTGGGCATCCTGTTCTTACTGAAGAATGAAATCTAAAGAGCCACACCCAAAAGTTCAATAGCATTTAGGCTCATAAAATTATGTTAGTTTTTAATATTACCTTTTTAGGAAGAACATGCACTCTTCATTTACATAATTGCTCATAAAATTTTGAGCTGTTTCAGGGCAGGAGCACTAATTTCTGCCAGTCCCCAAACAGGCCAAAAATTCATGAGGTTGTAAATAAACCTTAGAATCTTTATTGCATTTTCTTCTTAACTCCTAGCAAGGCAGACCCCATCCTAACTCAAAAGCAGTCAGATCCTTGGTTTTGTGTTCTCAATTCATGTGAACAAGAGTCACTGGATGACATTACTGCTTTGTAAATTTAGAACAAATAAAAGGAAATGCTACTTCACCTAGTGCGTTGTCATCCTGTGGAATACACTGTTCCAGGATGTTAGTCCAAAGCTGTAGCCAGAATGTGAAAAAATAGCTGGACCATGCTTGTTTCTAGCCATGTTTGCCAACAGGGATAACCAAGTCTTGTGTTCCAGAGCATCAGTTCGTTGTGGGTGTAGCTGAGAGCAGACACCCCTGGCTCCCTGGCTGGGAAAGGACAACTTTTCAGTGGAAGACTGCTGTAGCCTCTTTTAGAGATGGCAAGAATGATTTCTTCTGTTTGTCTGGTTTTGGTGTGAGATGTTTGATTGTCAGTCTCATCTAGACAGTGCAGTGAATGTCTTTCTCTGTTAGTATCCTTTGACAGGCGGGTGTCTGGACATTACTGGCTCAAGTAGGAGTTACAGTGGTAGGATCAGTGTTTTTTTCCCTGTGAGTGAGAGCATTTTTTCTGTTAATCTCATTTCTGCCCTTACTGAGGGACAGTGTAGTAGCACGCCTGTTGCACATCAGCCTGCACAGCAAGAGATCTGTGGCTGCCTGCAGTGCAGGGAAAGCTGGAGTGTCTTGTGCTCACAAGGTGCCTGGCTTTGTCTATTGCTTGTCTGAAGCTGTATGAAAGGTGAGGACCGCTGAGCCACTCTGCAAAGGAAGTGTCCCCTATTAACATGTTTCTGGATTCTTAATTAACTTCATTAAAATGTTTAATTGTAACACCACTGCATGGTAATCAGAAGAACAGTTTTGTATGGTTGCTTAATATCCGCAAAGAACTGTTACTCTAGTTACATTAAAATCTTATCTGTCCTTCACAGTGAAGCCTGAATTGTTCCAATTTGTTCTCCTTAGAATAGGAGTGAGGTTTGAGATTGTATTCTTTAATTTCCCCTCTCTGATGATACCATGAAATCCCAGTGTAAATGTTGCTTTAGAATTGACTAATGGGAATGATCTTCATAAATTTAACTTGCACAAAGTTACATTTTATTTGTAGTTTCAATTACACAGCAGACTCTTAATTCTGTGACTCTTTGTCTGGACAATTTAAGTATGAAGATCTTCTTGATCTTTTTATTTCCCCTCTTGTCTTACAAACTTTAACTTCATTCTTTGAACAGAGGATTTCCAACACTGAATATAGAGATTTTTAAAATGATAGAGTGCTGTAAGAAGGAATTAGTGATTTTCTATATTGGTCTCTCCAGTGATCCAGGAAGTCAGTAACTTCTTATCAAAGGAGCATCTGTATTTCTGTGTTTTATGCCAGTATTTGAAATTTCACATCTTCCAAGGTGATCTAAAATTGATACTGTGTACTTAGCGTTTTCCTTTTTGTTTCCCCCCCAAAAAAAAACCAAAATTAGGAAAGGGACATCAGTGAATAGGAGTGATAATAAATCAATTTTACCGACTGTTTTTAAATTACTTTTCCCCATTGCCCCAGAGCATGCCAGTGGCTTGTTGAATGATCTGTGGTTCCTTATAAAAGGTGACTGGTTTTTAAGTGATGAAAGGTCCTTGGGTGCTTCATCCTGGGATGTTCAAACTTTACATGGGGTACTGTTGTACATATGCAATTGTAGATATTTTTGGCTTTGCTGCCCTGTGCTGTCTGAACAAATTATTTTGAACTTGGTTTTACTTCCAGGGAAAAAGCCCCTTCCTCTTAGCAGGACCACAGAGATGCTGCTCATTCTTCTCTAACGTCATACTGATTTGTGCAGTAGTGTTTCATGTTCTATAAAAAGTTTGTCTAGGGGAGTCATTCTTACATAGCACAGTTTTAATGAAAGTGCAGTTAACCACTCACTTTTCTACTTTCCTAAGGAAAAAGAAAGATTCCTGTGATTATCTTGTTTGGGAATAAATTTTATCATAGCTGCAAATACTTAAAGTAAAAGTCAGGGAAGAGGGAAGGAGTTCTTCGAAGTTTTATTTTTAGAAAATTGACAGCATTTATTTGTGCTTGCTTACAGTTGATACAGATCAGGGCATTTTGTCCAATATAGAACGCTCCATGCCAAACCCGTTTCTTGTATGAATGGGCAATCCTTGCCTTAAAGAGGTATTTAGCTCCATTCATTGCCTATGTTATTGTATCTGTAGCATCCTTTTCTAGGTATTGGTAATGCCTCAGGGAAAAGCTAATTTACTGTAGGTGAATGTTGCAGTCTATCATATGAAAAGAAGTATATTCTGAAAATAGAAGAGCTTAAAATAAAGCAGACTTTACGGGTGTATCTTTTTTATTGACAACGCACATTTTTTAGCGGTTGCGCTGAGGCACTTCATCATCGGGTTGATGTTGAACTTCAGGTTTGATGCTCACCTTCAAAAGTATTTTAAATCTGGTTTATGAATGATAGAGAAGTGAGAAACAGATTGGGAAGTGGTAATTAACAGGGGTCATGTGTTGAGGTGATGTGTGTAGTTTTTTAGTGTTCATTAGCCAAATCTGGTTGCATGCTTGCCAGATCCACACAGGCTTTACCAAGCCTGACATAATTCAGTTTGGTTTAGTCTGTTCTTAAAGATGTAAGCATACGATTTGCTGAAAAACAGATGATGTAAATGGGCTTTTTATGTACAAAACATGTAGAGGTGTGTGGGAGAGTCTGGGCTGCTGAAAGGTGTTAGAGTTGACATAAAGGAGAGCCTATTGAGTCTTGTTAATGGTGCTCAACTTAATGCAGCTTTTTTAAAATCCAGGTCTTGCAAACACTTCAGTATTGGTCTGCTTTAAGAAATCAGTTTGATGGAAATTGATACTGAAGTGTATTGAAAGAGACAATGTTAGTAAGATAAGATAACTACAGTGTAGGAAAGAAAGACTTGTCTTGGGAAGAATAAATGTTGATTTATAGTAAAGTCTGGACCCCAGCTGAATAGGCTGGCCTGTGGAGAGCGGACATGGTCCTCTGGAAAGCTGGGAGCGTTTGTTTCTCTCTGCTGCCGCCATCTGACAAAAGTAGAAAGCATTGGTTATAGGTAACGCAGAGGCCTCTCTGCTTTCCTGAGCAGAGGGAAGCTTGTCTCCCGTCGCTGCTTGTCTTCTACTGGTCTGTTAAAACACTGAACTGATTGTTAGACACAGGGCAGCTACTGCGTGGGAATTAGCCCAGGACAGAAACATACTGAGGGCAGTATTTTTAGAGGAAAAAAACCTCACCGCAACCTCAAGCTACTAATGCTGGAATATCTTTTATGTAATACATATAGAACAGACCCTCAGGAAACATGAGGTTTCAAAATCCAGTGATTTATTCTAAATTGGTAATTTGATCTCTTTTCTAGGTTGTGCATTTTGTTTGGTTTCTCCTCACTCTAAACAGATTTTTTGTATGTTGTTACAGAGCATGTTCTCTAATTCATTAATTGTTAGAAACTGGTGTATTTTACTATTAAAAAAGTATTGTAATGTGTTGCCAGTTTCAAAAGTAATAAAGTACTTAAACTAGATGATCTTAAGGTCCTTTCCAACCCTAACTATTCTATGATTCTATGTAATGCACTTACTCCTACTGCTCTGGACTTGATCTGTGTTGTGCTGTTAGCTGGTTATAGGAGATTTCTCTCTTTCAGTTCAGTATTGGGAATGACAGCTAAAATGTCTGTGGTTCTGTACATTTAGGAAGGAATTAAGTATGTTACAGTGAAAAAGAAACGTGGTTGAAAGGTGCAGATACTTTCTGTTTTGCAGCTCATTGCCTCTGAAAACAGCTTCAGTAGCCTACATTAGTATATTCTAGAGTACAGATAGATATCATAGATTATAAAGAGAATGTGTTCTCTTGCTGTCTCTCACTGACAGCCCAGAATGCAAACTGTTAACTTTCTCTCACTTTTCAGATTATCACTCCGTGTCGGAAGCTTATCCTTTGTGCTGATAACAGAAAAGAGATGGAAGATTGGATTGCAGCACTGAAAACTGTACAAAACCGTGAGCATTTTGAGGTAATAAGAAAATGTGTTCCTTTGCACTCTGTGCTTCATCTCCTACTGTTATTTAATGGTACTCAACTTGTTTTGAGATTGGCATCAGCTTCCATGAAAGTTAACAGAAGTCATATTATTGGCTATAATGGGTATAGTGTTAGGCCTTCTGTAAAAGCTGTCCCAAATACACTGAAGTGATTCTCCAAAGAACGCTTATGACTTTGTATACCGTCCCTTGGTAACTTCTAGAGCCCTTTTTAGAATATGGGTAGGTTATGAAACACACTTCTCCTCCCATTGTCTTTTCACTCTTCAGTTGTCCTTCCTGTCCTAACTGATGTCTTGCCTGCCTGATATTCTGCCTACTTCAGGACATCTGTTTGCTTTCTGGGGCTGTAGTGAGACCAGCACTGTCACCAAAAGAAGCTTTCTTGTTTTCTCCACACTCTGATGCTTGTTTCCTCCCTTGTGCTTTCACAGGCATTCCTCTGCTGCACAGTAGGCCAGATTGGGGAACTGATCTTACTGAAAACTTACTCCAGCAAACAACTGGGGAAGGAAAGGGAAGGATCAGCTCTCCAGCAGATAAATTCTCCAGTTCATTTCCCTAAAGACACTTGTAGTGAGACAAGGATGGGAGGTAGAACAGGAGCAGAAATGAATGTGTGTCATCTTCTTCAAGTAGACTCTTCTGACCTAAAGACCTTCTTGAGTCAGCTAGTGTGTACAAACTGCACATGGCCTACTCTTCCCTAGTGAAAGTGTTCTGTTTCTGACTCCTATGTGCAAGTGTTTGTTTTACAAAGGAAAAAAAGTCTTGTTGGTTTTGCTTTCGACTTTGCTGTAATGTATTTATTTTATTAGTCTACCCAGTATAGCATGGACCACTTCTCAGGGATGCATAACTGGTACGCCTGTTCGCATGCTCGGCCAACATACTGCAATGTGTGTCGGGAGGCATTGTCCGGAGTCACATCGCATGGGCTCTCATGTGAAGGTAAGCGTGCTCTCTTGTCTCCTGTTTTGGGGTCACCAACTTTATAGCTCAGTGCCATGTTCCAGAGATAATTTAAGAGGAATATTGTTAGCAGTCTGCAAAAAAGATGTAGAAGAATGCTGCATATTAAACTTGAGACAGCTCCAGGCAGTGTATGAGTAGAGGTCTTTTCTAGACCTGATGCTGAATCCCTTTGTTGTTGAGTCCCTTTGACTTCACAGAGAATTTTCTTGCAGAAGTCTAGATCAGGATCTTGACATTTTGTAGAATGATAATAGATGTGATGTTTTCATGCTGATTTTAGTGTTGGACCTGATAGTAATATAGCTGACACCCACTCCCCCCGTACCCAAATATTGCCATCCCTTATTTAGAATCATACTTCTGAAGTGAACAGAGATGTACTTCTGAGGCACCAGAATATTCATAACAATATTTCATAAGAATAATCATATTTGTAAGAACCTCCTTGTTATGTGTTTGAATGCCAGGAGTTTATTCTTTTTCAGCTTTGGCATAGCAGACATGCCTGGCTGCACACAGCTCGTACTTCTAGCATGAGTAAAGTTACACCCACACTGTGGAAAAGGGTGCAGGGATGTGTGATTATGCAAATCACATAAAATTTAACAGGGTGATAACTAAGCTTTGTGCAAGCAGCTGGCAAAAGTGACAAGGCAAGAATTAATAGCTAGTTCATCTTACTCAGCTTGCTTAGAGCAGATAGTTTTGGAAGTGTTAACAGGGGTAGTGTGTGCCCATGCTTGCTTCCGGAGCCAGTTATAGTCACTCGGGAAAGCTTTTGCACAGACTGCTGCATTATACGTTCTGAGACAGGATTAACATATTGTTCTCTTCCTCTCTAGTGTGCAAGTTTAAAGCCCACAAGCGGTGTGCTGTGCGGGCAACCAATAATTGCAAGTGGACAACTCTGGCCTCTATTGGGAAAGATATCATTGAGGATGAAGATGGGGTAGGTGTTAGTCTTAACTCTTTCAGCCTTACCTTGATGTGGAAGCATGGCCTCTACATTTTTCTTCACTGTATAGACAGCAGATTCTGCTTCTGTGTGTTTGCAGTGTGAGAAAGGCCTTTACTGTCAGAGCACAAGATTCTGTGTGAAAAGTCTGACCAGGGTAGCAAGGACTTTCTAATAGGAAGAGCCTCCTACTATATACTGGGGGAGGTGAGGTTAAGTGATTGGAGGTATGGACAACCTGATCAGAGTTTTGGCAAAAGGAAGATAAATAAGCAGTTGGAACAGTACCTTAGCATATGGGATGTCTGATGCCAGTCAGTGTTTCCTGGGTACCTTGGGGCAAGTCACCTGGTCTTTTTGTGCTTGTGCATGATGTGAAATGTCAAAAGAGGTCCTCAGGTGTTTCCTAGGAATTGCCTTTGCTGCCCTTAAACAATGCATATAAAGACTTGCCTCTCTGTATGTCTCAGTGCCCCAGGGCATCTTGTGCCCTTGAGTTGCACACGGAAAAGTCTGTATTACTTCTCTCACTCTGTAACATTTGCAGATCTCAATGCCCCATCAGTGGTTGGAAGGAAACCTACCTGTGAGTGCCAAATGCACTGTGTGTGATAAAACTTGTGGCAGTGTCCTGCGATTGCAAGACTGGCGCTGCCTTTGGTGCAAAGCCATGGTGAGTTGAATAAACATGATCATTTCAGTAAAAGGATAATCTTTGATCAGCTCTGAGGTGTGTTTCTTTTACTGACAGTTACTTAAAAAGGAATATCTAACTGTGCTATCAGTATTTGTCATGAAGGACTTCACTATTCTTTCTCTGGATGATAAAACAGCCTGCAAGAGAGAGAAAAATTTAAATTTGTGCTGTAAAGTGTCACTGTGATGCATAAAAATTTTCTGGCTTCTCTGCAACCTCATTTTCTTTTGATAGCGAGCTTTCATAGAGAATCTAATTACAGTAGTTATGAATCAGTGTCTCAGGCATGGGAGATGTTGAAGCCAATATTTGTCGTTTCTACAAGTTGAAAAGGTAGAAGAAAACAGGGCAATAAAGAATACTAAGCTATTTTAATAATAGCCATTTCCCTTCCCATCACAATAGGTTTCCCCTGCCTCATCACTGCAGTGATGCAGATCTTGCTATGTTTCCAGTTGTCTATGATACTAGTAAGAGAAGTATCACAAATACATTTTTATAATGCAAACTCTCTACTTTGCAGTCTTTGTGTACCAGAAATGATTGAAGTGCCCTACTCTTTTTTGTATTCCCTTTTTTCATTTGGTGGCTTGATTAATCTCTTCTTCTGTTATATCCTTTATGTCTTCCTGCTTTGTTTTTGAATTCTGCTTTGCTTGAATCCCTAGGTTTTTCTTTTGTGCTATTTCTTATCTCTCAACTGAGGCTCGGATTTTGAAAGCAGAATGACTGAAAGCTCTTAAAACCACAGAATCTGTTACCTAGTCCTCTCGGCTCTCAGAGCGCTAGTGTCATAAGTTAAAATGGCAGAAACAGTACATACTAATGGAGGAGAAGAATTAGTAGAAGACTGATTAGATAACTCTTCAAGTAACTTTAGTGATTGACATTTCCTTGGCTTCACTCCTTCCTTTTTTGCTTTCTTTACAACCTCCTGTTGTGTGGCTTTATGAGTTATACCGCAGCACCTCACAGGGTCTGATTGATTTCTTTTAGTTTTTTAGCTTTTTTTTTTTTTGTGCTGTTTTCAGGTACACACAGCATGTAAAGAGTTGTTGCCAAACAAGTGCCCTCTTGGGCTGTGCAAAGTATCTGTCATTCCTCCTACTGCTCTTAACAGCATTGATTCAGATGGTAAGTCGCGTTAATAAGTAGTGCCTTTCTCTTCCTCTCAGTCACAGCCCCTTCAGCTAACAGTATTAATAGCAGATTCTCTCAACTGAAAATTCTGTTTTGGTGTTGCTGAAATTGCTGAAATTCCAAACTGGAAGTCATTGCTGAAGTATGGCAGTGAACTGTTTGCTTTTGGTTTTATTTGCTTTATTACCCTGTAACATCAGTATTTGCTGAAATGCAGCTGTTAAAATTTATTGAGAACAGCTATATTGCAGAAGTGGCTCAGGAAGGTTGGGAAAGCTGAAAATTTTGGCATATTGCTAGGAGATAAGCATAACATTTGGCAGCATGAGGTGTGATCTGTGCTGGATTCAGGGCTCTACACATTTGGCATTTACCCAGTGAGTGCCATAAGCACAAGAAAATTATTAGTTCCTTCATAGCTGTGCTGGGGTCTGCGGTACCTTGTTTTCTCCTTCATTTCCATGGGCAGCTTTACATCTTGTTTTTTTCTCCCACTCTCTTCCCTTACCCCTTGCCCCACCCCCAACAGGTTTCTGGAAAGCTACTTGTCCCCCTTCTTGCACAAGCCCTTTGTTAGTATTCGTCAACTCAAAAAGTGGAGACAACCAAGGTGTAAAATTTCTACGAAGATTCAAACAGCTCCTGAATCCAGCCCAAGTCTTTGACCTCATGAATGGTGGACCTCACCTTGGGTAAGCAGATACTGTATGGAAGTACCCGTTCCTTGTAAACACCAGAAAAGTACAAATTATTTATTTAATTGTAAACTCATCCACAGAGATAGCAAGGAATCTATTTCTCAGAGAAGACTGGTTCCAGGAAGTTTGGAGGGGTTTTCCCCTCTCTCTGTTTAGTGTTATTGATTAATTAAAGCCAAAAATGTTGTTGAGAAAGGTTATTATTTCCATCCATCAGTAACAGCAGGAAGAGCTTGCGGAGGTTTGGGGGAATTCCAGAAACACTCCTCTGGAAGAAGACCAAGCTTGGAAAGCTTGAATCCAGAGGAAAACTTGTCAGCAGACATACTTGTAACAGGCATCCTGATGTACTGTTAATGAGAGACAACTTCACTTAAATCGGGTGAACAGATGTCGTAGCAAATTAATATTGTCAAAATGTGATTTATCCAGAAATAACTTACCTGGGAAATATGTGGTGGTGATATTGGAGAAACATCACTTATGATGCTTTTGGTAAAAGCTGGTTCTGCCCTGGGTTATAGATGACATTTCAGTCTTATTTGCCAGCTTACACTAGAATATCTATGGATTAAAGAAAAAGAGCACTGTGGAATAAATTTCTTGGAGGTGTGTCTGCAGCTCAGTTTTAAAAAAAAAGACAAAAAAGTTTTGTCTGTAGTTTGCCCCCTTTCAAATATTTCCCTCTTGCTTCATATTTGAGTAAATCTTGTATTGAGCTGGTGCTTCTTACAATAAGGACCAACACGAGGTGAATTTCCTTCAGATTTGTCTAAACGTGGCTCAGAGTCTGTGTGTGAGACCTGTAGATGCAGGACATTAAATCTAGGAATGTTAACCTCTGGATGAGTGACCACTAGGTTCTGCTCTTCTCAGAACTGTTGTGGTTTCTTGCCATAGTGCATTGCAAAACACTGGCCTTTAAAACCACAACATATTGTCCAGGGTATGTGTTCGGCTGATAAATAATTCACAGAAACCTTTTAAATATTCTTTTTTCTCCTCCCCAGTTGGGTGGACTGTAGAAAGGAATTTTGGTTTTAATCAGAAGAGAAGGCAAGGGAGGGAATCAGTTATTTTCTCAAGCTGTGGTGCACACTTCTAAAGTAGCTGCTCTTGGATGCTTTCTTAAAAAGGAAGTGATGGTACAGGGTAAAGGCTGCTGCTTGACAATTTAAATAATCCTAGCTGTTGCCAGTCAAACTATACCATAAGAAGTCATTTTGACAGCCATTTTTCATGTGTCATCAATGCCTGAAGAATTAAGGATTTCCATGCACTATAGCAAATCCTGTTTAAGTGGTAATAAATCTACAAAACCAAAATAAAAGCAGACAGTAGTTCTGGAACAAATTAACAAATTCAGTAAGAAGCACAGTTTCAAACAGCTTAAGAAGAGGTTGTTTTTAATATTCTGGGAAGGGCAAATAGAGAAATTCACACTTGTCTTGCTGGTGAGTTATTTGCTTGCCTGTGGGACAGGCAAGGCACTGGAATATTGACTTATGTTGCTTTCCCAGAAGAGGGACTAAAGCTTGTGAGACTTCAACAGCCTCCTAGAATTGTTTGCTTATTGAATGACTGCATAAGGTTCCCACTTTTCAGACTTTGCTTTAACTTGTGTGGCCTGAAGTGCAAAGGCAGTGACATCAGAGCACTCCAAACAGTGACAAATAGCTAGTATTAGACTAAACACAGCAAATTTGCAGAAAATAATTAATTCAGTGAGTAATCAGCTATCACATGCTTGTTTCCTCTTCTGTTCAGACAAAAGTGCCTTACTTTAGTAGAAGAGTGCGTCTGGGACATATTTCTTTAGTGAATAGCCATTGTAACTTCTTCACTGTATTTATAATTCCTTATTTATAATAATTTTAACTAATCTGTAATCTGACAGTGGCCCATATTCATTGCGAAATCAAAGCCTACTTTAAGTAGATCTGCTGTATTTATTACCTAGATTGGAATTGTTTATCATTTCTTTCTGTAACAGCGATTGTTCTTCCCTCTTGCTTTTTTCTTTCCCTTCTCCGTAGTTTGCGCTTATTCCAGAAATTTGACACTTTCCGGATTCTAGTTTGCGGAGGGGATGGAAGTGTTGGCTGGGTTCTCTCCGAAATTGATAGCCTCAATCTTCACAAGCAGGTACCTGCCCAAAGAGCTTGGTTGGATGAAGGACTGAAGTAATTACAACAGCATAGGTTGAAGAGAACTTTCTTTGATCGTACAGATGTAATTTGACCCAGGACTGAAGCTGCTGAAAGCTCACCACAGCAGTGCTCTTGCAGTAGTTTCCTGCGAGAAGTAGTGCTGGACTAATTCATTTTTCCTATCTCCAGTGCTCCTCCACAATTCCCTCTTACAAGATCCAACTTTTGGAGTAGCTCTGAGTTACTCCTGCTCCATTGCCAGCAGAGACTTGCACTTGGAGAGGGCTGCAGTTAGTAAACTGGGAGTTCCACAAGATGCTCCTCATCTGTTCCCTTTAATTGTCTGGTGTAGTTTCTGAGGCTTAGGATAGACAGAAACTTCGTTGGAGTAGAGGTATCATACAATGTTTGGTTAGTTTCCATTTTGTCTTAGCGATGGCTATGCTAATTTTACAGAAGAAGCAATAGCACCACCTGATGGTGAACTAAGTATGTCTGCAGAAGGGGTTGCTTCTAGCAAGGTGCCTCCTCCAGATGGTAGCTGTAATACATTTCTCTCTCAACTAACAACTTAAGTAGAGGAAATTTTTCCTTGCCTACTCTTCTGGCTGTTTTCCCCATCCAGTTTCTTTCTCCTCACCCTGGGACTAGCTGTTTCTCAGTGACTGGACTGTGTAAAGAATCTTACTTGTGGCTGTTCGTGGCTTGTGTGTTCCCATTAGAATATCAGTTTTTCTTTCCTTTTCTCTAATGCAGTGCCAGCTGGGAGTGCTGCCCTTGGGAACAGGGAATGACCTTGCTCGTGTGTTAGGCTGGGGGTCTGCTTGTGATGATGATACTCAGCTCCCACAGATCCTGGAGAAGCTGGAGAGGGCCAGTACAAAAATGTTGGACAGGTGGGTCACCATCACTAATGCCCTCAAGAGTTGTGTGAAAATATTCTTCCAGGATAACCAGAGTTCTTGATTTTGCCCACCTTCTGGACTTCTTATTAATGCCAGTTAACATTTTTTTCTTCTTTGTCCACCTCTAGCAACCAGAGGTAGTCTGGTTTTCTGTGTTAGTGCTGCAGAATAGTAATGAGTAAAGTTGTCTGATGTACAGTGTCCTCTTTCAAGTTTCAAAGTTCTCATCAGTTAATTCTCTTAGCCTTACAATCATAGTTTATTTTCTTTAAGCTATTTTTTTTGTGATAAATTTGTACCATTTTGTCTTGAGTTTGCCTAGAAATGAAAGCTGAGTGCAGTAATTGACATATTTACCCCTAGTATTGATATTGCCTATGTACGTTTCTGCATTTAAAAATGCTTCTTGTCATTAGAGTTGCGTCTTGGCATCTATTATGTTGTAATGCCCACAGAATTTCTGTGACAGAAGGAGTAAGTGTAGAAAAGGATACTTGTTCAGTGTTATCCTTCCCTCTTCCCCCGGTTCAGGCTCTCTGCAGTTCCATTGCACCACTGTGGCTTCCTTACATCAATCGTACCCTACCCAAAGTGCATTTTGTACTGCTTTGTTGTTCTAACCTGTTGTGTCCTTCGGATAAAGGAGGAAATCTGACAAATATGATGCCTCCTTTTCAATAGGTGGAGCATCATGGTGTATGAAACCAAACTCCCCCGCCAGGCCTCCACTTCTACAGTCACTGAAGATTTCAGTGAGGATTCTGAGGTATGTCACGAGATGCAGAGGGGAGAGGACTGTGAGCAACAGCCTCAGAACAGACAAGATAGGCAATGTTGCACTCAAGTGGCTTACTTGGGTGTAGCAGAAGCTACAAAGACCTGTGAGCTTTAAGTTAATGAAATATTATGGAGGGTGATGGAGGCTGTGTCACCAGAGTCAACAACCATAATGAGGGATGAGAAGAAGATGCTTTGGAAGAGAACATAGAGGAAACAATTGACTTTTATTTGCTGTCATAACCTGAAGTTGTTGAAATTGTTGAAATTGTGTAGCAGTCATAAAAAAGTTTTAGATCCACAGTTGATCAGAGACTTTAAGCACTGTGCTGCTGCTGATTTCTAGGTTAAAAATTAGTTTCTTCATCAGATTCAGGGCTGAGACCTGAACAACAGAACTTCTCTGGGGCAAAAGAACCTGTAGAAGGATGGGTACTCTCTGGGGAGCCAGGGTTATACAACATATGTTGTAATTTTGGGTGGCTTTTTTCTGCCTGCCACCAGGTGCAGAAGATTCTCTTCTATGAAGATTCTGTGGCTGCTCATTTGTCCAAAATTTTGACATCTGACCAACACTCAGTGGTCATCTCCTCAGCCAAGTGAGTACTTAGAGGACAAGTGCTCTAAGTGAAAGTTGCACTCTGAAAATCCTCAGACAATCCTTGTGTGATTTGCTTTTCGCTATTTTCTTTGCCTAGGGTGCTTTGTGAGACAGTGAAGGATTTTGTGGCTCGAGTAGGGAAAGCCTATGAGAAGGCAACAGAGAGCTCAGAGGAATCAGAGGTCATGGCCAGGAAGGTAAACTTGGAAAAATTGCTTTCTACTTCTGAAGTGGAAAACTGCTGTTTTCAGAGAGCCAGGACAGCAGCAGTTCAGCAGCACATAAAGAATGAGCTACCCAGTCTACTGTTAGTTATACTCAGATGTTGTTGTTCTCCTTGTAGTGCTCTGTCTTGAAAGAGAAGCTGGACTCATTGCTCAAGACATTGAATGATGAATCTCAAGCATCTTCATCTCTGCCAAACCCTCCTCCCACCATTGCAGAGGAAACTGAAGATGGTGATGGATCAGGCAGTGCTTGTGATTCTTCTAGCGACCGATCAGTGGGCTCATCATGTACTGCACGGCCCCAGATATTTCGTCCCCGAGAGCAGCTCATGTTGAGAGCTAACAGCTTGAAAAAAGCCATTCGCCAGATAATAGAGCATGCAGAAAAAGGTAACCCGCTAGGAGTCCTGCTTGTGACTTGTTACAGGCTCTTGAAAAGTATACATTTCCTTTATTCCGTAGGGGGGTTATGTTCTTAATTAAAAACAGGTTTCCTGAGCTACAGAAGCTATTCAGAAAGACTGGCTATTTGATTTCAGTATCATCTCTGCCAAGCCCACCTGTTTGAAACATTGCATGGTGAATGAGCCCAAAGTTCAAGATACCTTGTCTCCCACTGGGCTGATTTAGGAAGTTACTAACTGCCCACACTCTGTTCATTTGCATTTCCTGCTTGTCCCCACCCATACCACAACTGTGTCAGCACAACAATCTGAAAATACTTAGGGAGAAAGCATTTTAAGTATTTTAACTTGGATTGTTTCAGAAATCTCCTTATATTAGAGCCCAGCAAAACAGTGCAGTGGTACAGTGGTACAACTGCAGGAGAGGGCAGGAACTTCTTAAACTAGTGTTGTAACTCGGAAAATGTTTTAATACTGCACCTTGAGGCAGATCAGTTCTGTTCCAGTGTTAACTTCCCAGGCAGGTGACCCTTTTCTCCAGGTCTTGACCCTTATCTCTCTTCGGCCCACTCATACACATAACTCAGAGTTCCATTTCCTTTGAAGGCGTCAGTCTCCCAGATGTTAGTCATAAACTCAGTGGTTTAACTTAGACCACAGGAAGTAGTTAACAGCTTATACTGGAGATAAAAGCATTGAAGTTGCAGATGTGACGTCCATGCATGCCTCAATGTGCGCTGTAAGCAGCTTGTGTAGTAAGTTACACAGCATTGCAATATTGCTTTGATTTCCAACATTACAATATTGCATATAACCTATCCTGCAGGTGAAGTTATATGAGATGATGGAAGTAGGGCAAACAGCCTGCTTCTGGTGAAGTAGAAGTCTCGACCTCACTGTTGTCCCAGTTTACTGCTGCTTACCTAATGCCAGTTTGATGTTCTTTAAGAGCTCAGCCAATTTGCTTAATCCAGCAAGAAGGGTTTCTATTTCTGCTGTGCTTGGATTACCTTGTGGATAGTTTTGATGAGCTCCAGAGTCAGCACAAGGGAGGGGAACAGACTGAAAGAAGTGTGGTTTGTCTCCCTGCAGAGGCAGTAAACTAGCAGATCAGCTCAGGGCTGCACCTGGTTGAGGCGTTGCTGAAGAGGAAGGCCTGTTGATTGCATACAAAGGAAGTTTGATTTCTTTAGGCAGCATACTGGCATTTAATTCTTACCAGTTCTTAGGCAAACTCCAGTTACATTTCAAATGTATCTGTTCAACTTCTCCAAACTGTTTTTCTTCTTCCAACATATGTAATCCAATTCTTTCCTTTGTATTGCTTTCTACCACCTGCTGTTATCTTCCTCCTGACTATGTGTGTCTAAATGCTCTTTTCAAGTGGCTTATCCTATTGCCCCAGTACAGATTAAGCAAACAGAAAAAAGAAAATCATTAATCGTTTAATAACCATCTGGTTAGAACTTCTGGCAACATCTAAATGCAGATAAATGGAAGCTCATCACCTGTAGCACAGTTTACATCACAGGAAGCCTGGGTACCTGTAGCATCAAAGGTGAACCCTTCTATTTAATGCTTCACTGTTAAAGAGCTCAGCAAAGAAAACAGGAGGCTAAGACAGCCCTATTCCAAAAGCTTTCCAGACCAGAGCTTAGTTGAGACAAATGATACAGGAAAGCCTTTTGTTACTCCTGTTCTTTCCTTTAAGGAATGGAGGCCTTTAGAGTTCCATCCTATTGTTATTTATATCAGTGGGGGATGTTCCTTGCTAGAAGAGCTGTGAGGCACTCACTTTCTCTCTCCTTACAGCTGTAGATGAGCAGAATGCCCAGACCCAGGAGCAAGAAGGCTTTCTCCTTAGCCTCTCAGCCTCTGAAGAGAGCAAGGAGCTGAGGAATGAGGATAAGATCTCCTTGCAGTCATCACACAGCAGCAGCTATGGAATGTCCAAAGGGAGGAGCCAGCGGAAAGGTACTGCTCTGTGACTGCCACCATGCAGATCTTGCATGTGAATTACAATTCTGTTAGTTGTAAAAAGTGAGGGAAGTGTTAGGTGTATTACCTTCCAAGTTCTGTTTTTCTCTAACTTTTGAATGATTGCCCTTTAGATGCCAGGCCTTGCACATTTCTAGGGTCTAGCCTGCGCATAATATACACCACTTTTCACTACATCTGTGATGGCTGGTCTGTGAACTTAGCATATGCAGCCTAGGATTCAGAAATTTGCTTGCACCTTAGCCAGTAATCTGGATTCTCTTGGCTTTCAGTGCTTGGACAGGATTGGTCTTGAGCATTTTTCATGTCATTTACTTGATGACATTTCCCTCTAAGCCTCTGCCATCGTTTGCAGATGACAAGAGACCAGAAGCCAATTTGCTTTAATAACCATATTATGTGAGTAATTTATTAGAGCTCCCTGATCACTGCAGATTTATTTGGAACTTACCTGAATATTGATTGGAAGCTAAATACCCTGTCTATTGTACTGCTGGCACCAGCTTTTTCTCATCTCCATTTCTAATACTTGAATGTGGCATTTTGGTACCTCTTGTCTGTGAGCTTTTCTGACTGTACATGTGCCACATCTCTGTCTCTTAATAACTGATTCTGTCAGCTTTTCATTTTATGGTGGCTGCCAGAGTGTTTTGCTGTTGTGTGCTTCCTAACCCAGCCTTGCTGCTTTGACTATGCTGCTGTCTGAATCATAGTGTTATGTTTGTATATAGCCATGTTTGTGTTGTGTTTTACAGCATCCAAGTCTCCTTGTGAAAGACTAATAAACAAAGGAAGTTTGTCACTGGGCAGCTCTGCATCTCTTCCTCCCCAGACAGGAAACCGAGACAACTTGCCAATGCTCAACACAAAAATTCTCTACCCAAGTAAGTGTAACACCCACCACTTCCCACTTAGACAGCCAACTAGGATATGGGTGACAGCAGCACAGGCTTCAGTCCCCACATGAAAGCATGAAATTGACCTGCCTGATGGCCTTTTGTGCATGGTCAGATTAAAGAGAAATTCATTGCTGGATAACTTTCCACTAGGGCTGAAAAGTGAAGACTTGGAGGGAGCTGTAGCTGTTTACAATTTGTAGCTGAGACCTAGACACAGATGTGCAGTAGCAGAATTTAGATACAAATTACCAGGAGGTACTGAGCCCAAAGTAACCTTGAGAACACTGGTACAATGCTGCTGAGAGGGATCTGAAGAGTGGCAGCCACAGACTGGGAGGAGCAGTCCCTTCATGTGAAGGCTGAAGTCACTGGAGGTGCACAAACCCAGCAGAATTCAAACCTCCCACATCTTGTTTAGCAACTTCTCCCCATCACTGATACTGTCCTTTTGCTTCTTCCCCCAGATTACTTGTTCAGATTGTTTCTTCTGGAGGAAGGTTATTTCCTTTTTCTTTGGCAAATCTTTTTTTTGTTTCATCAGCTAATCATTTAAGAAACAGGAGGCAGTAATTCTTGAGCAACTTAGAGAATAACTTGAGTCCTACTCTTTCTCTGCTCATTGAAGCAAGGATGTTGCATGTGTTGCCCTGGAACAAAAAAGCTGGTGCAGTGAATACACTCCTGTTTCCCATTTCTGTGTTACAGCTATGCTTCTGGCCTTAGGTGGTATCATGTCAATCGAAACCCCTGCAGATGGTCCCAGAAACCCTTCTCGTTATTGAGAGAGCCAAGCCTTCTGTAGTGGAAGAAAGTGCTATTGCTATTTGCTTTCCACAGTGAACAACAAGAGTGTTAATATATTCTGCCCTGTTGTCTTGTCTCTGAGATTGAAGTTACCTGTTTTCTGCTTATTAATCATGCTCTTCCCTGTGGTCAATATTCCTACAGATATCCGTGCTGGTATGTCTGGTTCTTTGCCTGGGAGCTCTGTCATCAGCCGGTTGTTGATCCATGCTGATCCCTTTAACTCTGAGCCTGAAAACCTGTGAGTACGGCTTGGAGGCTGAAGGGAAGGAGTGGGTATTTCTAAGTGGACCTCAGCAGAGCAGCAGATTAGTTTATAGAGCTAAATAATGGACTGCAACAGCCCAGAGTTATGTGAATGAATTCACATGCTGAGTGCCAGTGAGGGTCACTACATGCAGTTATATTCGTGTGGCTATGTGTTATGCATTCTTAGGGTTTAGGTGAGAATGAGATCTAGATCAGCCTTCTCCCTGGACTCAGAGGTGAGTATGGCTTCTAGTCAGCAAACAGGAACCTCTGGAGAAATCACTACACTTACAGCAAGAAGGTCCAAGAAAGGTCATGGGCATGCAGTTACAGGGGAGGCAGGTAGGAAGTACCACATGAAGACTTTCTCAAGCTCTTTCTGTTAAACTGCTTACCCATAAAACCCCAGTGATACAGTGACTTTTACATATTTTTACGTGAGGTTCAGTGCCCCTGAGATGAATGGCTGACACATTTGAGCTCATTTGTCAGGCTTTCTGCAGGAAACAGCAAATATACATACATATATGTGCATGTGCATATATATAGGCATAATTAGCATTGCTAATGTTTTGTACAACTTTTACCCAATGCAGTGACCACTTCTTTTTAAATGAAGTGTAGGCTTCTGAGTTTCTGTGGCAAGGGGAGAATTCCTGTGCAAATCCTGGCTGCGAATTCTTACAGACAGAGGCTGCAGGCCAGGAACCTCTGCTCATTAGTAGCTACTTCTGTTGTAGTCTTTGTGGGTTTTAGGCATTTCTCAGCAGCGCTTATCAGAGCATGTTGGCATACAGTGTTCTTCATCTTTTATGCAAAATAATTATGAGGTGGCTAGAGGAGGCATGTGAGCTGTATACCAAATAGTATGTAGACTTATAAATGGGAGGTTTTGTTCTTTTGTTTGGCAGTGAATGTTACACAGAGAAGTGTGTCATGAATAATTATTTTGGAATTGGTCTGGATGCAAAGATTTCTTTGGACTTCAACAACAAACGTGATGAACACCCAGAGAAATGCAGGTGGGTTTAGCTTTGGTTGACTTTTGGGCACTGCCAGAAGTGACTGAAACCACTTTATGTGTGGTTTTGAAGTGGATTGTGTACAAGTGTGCTCAATTATATATATTGTCATTCTTGTCTGCATAATCTTCCTTCAAGGCTTGAAATCATGAGGGGGGAGATAAGTTACTGATTTATTACTGATTCATTATGCTGTTGTGGCTAGTATAAGATCTTTGAGTAGCTGCATTGGTGTGGATATAGTGCATTGGTTCTGTTCATGATCTCACAGATTTTACTACTGGGCTTGCTGTTTAGCTATGAAAGAAGTGCACCTCAGCTCTAACTGCTGTGGAGGCTGATTTTGGCTTCATCTGAACTTAATATAAATCACAGGTTTTAGCCTTTTGAATACCTGGGGAGCTTTATGTGTGATTGGTACATTTGCTATGCTTGAGCTGGTACAGCAAAATGCTGTTGATGTCCTGGTATGTAAGATAATTAACAGGTTGTGTACCAGGGGAATCTGTGTATCTTTCTGGTAGTGTGTGTTACTCAGTTTTCCTCAGTTCCTACCTGTCATTAATTTAAAGGGGAGCAGTTTCCTAGCGCAAGCAATGACCATGTTGGGTGCTTGACTGTTTTGGAAGCAAAGCACCTTTGTGTTTTAGGATGTAGGAAATAGCATTTCATTGTGTTTTATTTTTCCTTTGAAGTGAAAAGGTAAATGCCTATGCTAGCTTTTCCTCTTTTAATTTGACCCCTTAGAAGTCGTACTAAAAACATGATGTGGTACGGAGTATTGGGAACCAAGGAGCTGCTACACAGAACATATAAAAACCTGGAGCAGAAAGTCTTGCTGGAGGTGAGTAATTAGCATTCTCTTCTGTTCCTAAAACTGGGATGCCCTTCAAACACTTGGACTTTGATGTGGTGATTCTGCTTGCTGACATTATGGTATTTTTCCCTTGCCTGCCTGATACAATGTACTTGCTGTATCTCACCCTGAGCTAGCTAAAAGTGGCTTCTTCTGTTTCTTCAAGATAACTTGTATTCTCAGCCCATAAAGTGCCATTCTGCTGGAAAGTATTTGCTGTCCCCAGTCAGTATTCAGCATAGATCAGGTTGTTATGTTATGTGTGGTATCTCATGTGAATGCAACTTTTAGATAGTAGGTGCACTGTAAAGCTCTGAATTTAACTACTCTATAATGTGCATCAGACTAGAAAAGAAATAATCTTGTATAGGCCATGTACAGCATAAAAAGGTAGCTTGTGGAAGAGACCCTCATCGCAGCAGGCTGCATAGATTTTTCAGGACCTTTATTCCCCTTTCTTGAGGAATAAACTAAGAGGCTTTGCTAAGTGTCTCAGATGTACCCTATTCCTGTTTGGGGAAAAAAAAAACAACAGCACCTCTCTAAAATCCATGTCTGCTAAAAGAGATGTGGTTCTTGAGACATGAGAGGATACATTCTACCCTGCTAAAGCAAGAATAAGCTGGAGAAAACTGGAGTAATTTATTACTAAGCTGTGCAGGCTGTTTTCTGTTCTAGGAGCATGTGCTCTGGCAGAATGGGCTCTGTCCTGCTGTGTTGAGAGTGATGTTGCCTTCTTTTCTGCGCAGTGTGATGGGAGGCCAATTCCTTTGCCCAGTCTCCAGGGAATTGCTGTACTCAACATTCCCAGCTATGCAGGAGGCACCAATTTCTGGGGGGGGACCAAGGAAGATGACGTGAGTATTCTCTAAGGCAGTACAGGAGATGTTTCTACTTACTGTTGCTTTTGAAGAGACAGCCCCTGAGAGCAGTGCTTGGAAGAAGAGGGCAAGGGCCTGTGTGATATGCTTTGTATGTGAAATTAGTAAGATACTGAAATCCAGTCTTAAGCAGTTTCACAGCCAACAGGCTATAATGACTCAGAAAACAAACAAAACCAGACCATTTGGACTTCTGGGAGGTACTTTAGATTGACCTTGTCCTCAGACTGCCTGAGTGGTAAAGTCCCTTGAAGGGACATGGAGTTAGATCCATTCAGAAACATTGTATATTTGAGATGAAAAAGTGCCTACTCTCATAAGAATAATGATTGCTTTGTGGCCTACCGCCTTTGTGTTTGAATTATACTTTAGCTGTCACTGGAAGCCTAGTGACAATATTGGAGCACCTTTTTGTCTCACTGCAGATCTTTACCTTCTAACCTCAGCTGTTAATTCATACAGATTAAATAGCACAATTGAAAGCCAACCCCCAGAGCTGCAGTAAAGGTCTCCAGCAGAGCTGTATATCAACTGAATTCTCTCTCTTTTATCTGGTTAGACATTTACAGCCCCCTCCTTTGATGACAAGATTTTGGAGGTGGTAGCAGTGTTTGGTAGCATGCAGATGGCAGTGTCACGGGTGATAAACCTACAGCATCATCGGATTGCACAGGTATCAGTCTCTTCTGTGAGCTCTTGTCTCCCCTGTAATCTATTTTGAGATATTTTTGCCAGTTTCAGTCAGTAAAGCCTTTGTGCTCTCTCTGGTCCATGGAAAAAGCACCTACCAGGGCTGAAAGTGAGCATGTTCAGGGGCAATTTGGGCACAGAATTGTTTGCTAGCACTCATTTGGTGGGAGAGAGACCTGCAACTCAAGTACAGATTAGTCCAAACACACAGCAGATGGTCCCTGCTGCACAAGGGCAGGGCATGCCCTGCCACCCAGGCACATGTGCCTCTAGTAGCACCAAAGATACAGTACCTGGGGAAGTGCTTTGGAAAGAAAGAGAATTTCTCATGCTTCTGGAAAACCAGCGTTTTAGAGCTTCTCTGATTCAATCATTTGCAGTGTCGAACAGTGAAGATAGCAATCCTTGGAGAAGAGGGAGTTCCTGTGCAAGTGGATGGAGAAGCCTGGATCCAGCCTCCAGGTTACATTTGGATTGTTCATAAGAACAGGGCGCAAACCCTCACCCGAGACAGGGTAAGAGCAGCTTTGCATACACTGTGTAGTATGCACATGTTTTGATGGCACATATTCTCAGGGAGCATGGTGAGGTTATCTGTGAATCTAAGAAGCGTATTTTGCTACATCCCATAATTTTTTGGCAGAACATGGTTAAATTTGCATTCACCACTTGGGAAATTACGAAAGTTAAGTTGTTTATGCAAGCTTATTTTGCTTCCTTGTCTAGGTACCTTGGGACAGCGTTTCTTAACATGCTTGCGTGCTGTTTTTACCACAGGATGCCTGCCTCACTGAGTACCATGGATTGTCTAGAGAAAACTGCTCATTGTTTTAATTTCTCATTATTGGTCAATATGTGGCTTGTACGTTTTTGACCAAGTAAAGCACTGCCTTATGCCTTGTTCAGCAGCATGTATCTGTCTCATGGTTTTCAAATATATGTGATGAATAAGGAAATGTCCTAGTTGGTTTACTGTATTTCTGAATTGGTGTAAAGCTAAAGGAAAGGATAAAGGCCTTGCTGTATCACAGATAGGCTTTATAGTTCCTCACAGCTCTGCATACAAACAGTTTGGTTAATACTTTCCAGCATAACACCTCTTTACCCAGCTTCCAGAGCAAATCAAGGGCCTCTACAAAGGGCTCATCTGCTGCCTAACATGAAAAGAGAGAACAATGAAGAGTGAAAAAGGAAAGCAGTCTGATACAGGCCTGAGGCACGTTGCCTGGCAGGAAGTCAAGTATGATGATATGAAAAGAAAGCAAAGGTGGACATACAAAGCCCTTGTTATGGTAGGTCAGGGCAATACCCAAGACCCCTTGAGCTGGAGAAGGACCGTAGGTGTTGATCATTGAATCACAGAATGATCTGGGTTGGAAGGGACCTTTAAATGTCATTTAGTCCAATCTTCCTGCCATAAGGAGGGAAGCCTTCAACTAGATGAGGTTGCTCAGAGCCATGTCCAACTTGACCTTGAATGTTTCCAGGGTTGCGGCGTCTACATCTCTGGGCAACCTGTCCCAGTGTTTCACCATCCTCATCATAAAAAATACCTTCCTTATATCTAGCCTGAATCTACCCTCTTTTAGTTTAAAATCATTGCTCCTTGTCCTGTCACCCTTTGATGCAAATGTTGTGAGAGGGGGTGAGACAGGAAAAGTGCACACAGTCTTTCCTAGAGAAAGTTTCTGCAATGTCACATGGAGACTTGGGGGGCGAATGACCAAAGGAGATAGCACAGAGGAGAAACAGGATTCCTGCTGAAAAGACAGGAGGAAGAAAAGGGGAGGCAAACTACATGCGGATATGATGGGAAAGGTGGAGTGAAGCATAAAGAGGTGGGGAGGATATGCAAGTCCTGTAGTGAGTGTGCTGTATATTAGGCCATCTGAAGACATGGCTATGATTGTGCCATCCCACTCCTCATTGCTTGCAAACCTGGTTTTGCAAGCATGGAGTTGCTGCTGAGGAAGACATTCCAGTTTTGCAGAGCAACATTCAGTTTTTGTCTTGATTGTGGGCTTATCTTTATTTTTCCTGCCATCCTTGAGATCACCATTATATATCCCTTACTTCCTAGAACAAATCTGTCCTATGCAGTAGGTGAAGTACAGTCCCTTTTTTCACGTGTGACTGTAATTTTGGTAGCATTTTTCAAATGTGATTTGGGATATTAAGTTTCCTAAACTGAAGATGGAAAAATTCAAATTCTCTCATGTGGCCTCATCTGGACCATTGACGAGTCATCAGCAGGGTTGAGATCAGCGGGTAGCTTGCTTTCTACGCTGAGAGAGCCTGGTTTTGTCTTGTAAAAGGAGCAATAGGGGAAGGTAATGCTTTACCACAGGACTTCACAGGTATTTGCAGATGTCGGAGAGTATCACGTCCCCAAGAACCTGGGGTCAGCCCCAATAACAGTTTACGTTCTAACGGTCGCTGGCTTTTCTGCTCCATCCATCTACTTTCTATGCCTTTACTCCTGTGCTTCTTATCTAGGCTGTACTCAGCTCATTTGACTGCACAGGCCCAGAATTCATAACTACCATTTCCTTCCTCTTTCCCATCTATCCATCAGAGTCAATCTCCTTTCTTTTTCTTACTCTCCCAGTGCTTCCTTAAAGCTTAGCCACCTTGTTACTCACATAATCATAGAATCATAGAATAGTTAGGGTTGGAAAGGACCTTAAGATCATCTAGTTCCAACCCCCCTGCCATGGGC
>JASSUY010039421.1:0-34295 GCA_032466535.1 Forpus xanthops | reverse complement strand
TGGACAGTGGCTTAGCAACTTCATTTGCCAGCTCCTTCAGGACCTGCGGATGGATTTCATCAGGTCCCATGGACTTGCATACGTTCAGGTTATTCTTCCTATTTCAGTCTTTCCCTTCCATAGTCCCTTCTCTTATCTAACCTTCTCTCTTGCCATTTCACATACTCATTGATCTGTCTTTCCTTGCCCCGAGGCTTTGTGGGTCAGTTTTCATTCTCACCATATCCAGTTTTGATCCTTCTGCATTGTATCTGCTTTGCTTCCTCCGGTACCACTGGTTGTTGCCAGCAGGAATATCAGTAAGGGTGTAAGTGGGACAGGTCCTAGTTCTGACTTGAGCTGCTTTGCCCACCAGGGAGGCACAGTTTACTTCTAGATGAAGAGGAGCCTTGAACGTACTTAATTTCCAGCTCTGAGATGTCACAGTAAAATGTCAGAGTAGAGGTGATACAGCTACTCAAAGAAAAGGCTACCACCAGTGGGGAACTGTTGAGTTTTACAGGTCTGGCCCTTAAAATTGGCCTGCAATTTTGACTAAAACTGGCCTTAAGGAAAAATTAAGCCAAGGCAAGCATGTTGCATGGAAAACTTCAGCCCAGACAGCTAGTTAGCAAAGTTATAAGCAGTTGAATAACTGAGTCCTGCAATGAGAAGTGTCTATACCAGATCTACATGTTTTACAGGCATAGGCACAGCTATTGGTTTTTATAGAATGTTTACAATGTATCTTACAGTTCGCTTGCTGTGGTTTTAGGCATTTGAGAGCACCCTGAAGTCCTGGGAGGACAAACAGAAGTGTGAGTTGTCCCGACCCTCCTCTTTCTCTCTGCAACCAGAGATAATGTCTGAAGAAGAATCCACCCAGATCAACCAGTTTGGTCAAGCTGCAGGTGCTCTGATCCACAGGTGGGACTCAATTTGCTTTTGGTGAGCAGAGCCCTCCTTTGGTGCCTAAAGTTCTTTCCTACTCCCTGCTTCTGGAGATACTTCTGTTAGCTCTTCTGTAGTGCTGGTCCATGTCACTGGCCATAGATCATTCATCGTGCACTGTCCCAGCTGCACAAGGACTGAAATTGAATATATTTCCTTTGGTCATTCTGAACAAAAAATAAAAGTTACTCTCATGAGCAAGCAGGAATCCTTTAATTGTGAAAGAAGCCATTATGTTTGAGTATCGATTTTTATTGGGAATGAAACAAAGACTTCTCTAGGAGCTCAGATGGCAAGTAGAATTCTTGTAACTCCTGATGCTCAACAGAGGCTTGTGGAGGAAGTCGCTGTATGCTGATCTCCTCATCCTTTAGTTGGGCATTCAGCTCCTTTATCTGGGCGTCAGAGAGAAAATTCCCAGAGACACATCAGAGAAGTGTTAGTTAAACTGCGTATGTGCAGCTGCTTTTCACATCACTATGGCCATACTAAAGCATCTAGATAATTTTTCAAACTGATCCTGACTTGTGTGCGGAATTGAATACGCACCTAGAGTTGCTGATGTGAAATCTGCCTTGCTTTGCCTACACCTGCGTACTACAGCAGGGAGAATTGATTGCCCTGCTTTGCCAGAGGCTGTGCTCCTCCCATGCTTTATCCCTGCTTTTGTTGTTCAGATGGGTATTCAAAGGAGATACCCAGTCAGAAAAGAACTTCTGCTTTGAGCATATGCTGATGAAATCTGTAATTTTCTCTTTAGCATTCGGGAAATAGCCCAATCCTATCAGGACATGGAACAGGAGCTTGCCCATGCTGTCAATGCCAGCTCCAAGTCTATGGACAAAGTCTACGCTAAATCCAAGTCTACAGAGGTACTTCTCTCACCTGGCATCTCCCATTTTGTCTTTGTTCCATAGCTCATATTCCTTTCTGATAGACCAAAAGTAGGCCTTGCTTATCTAGGACTTCTTCCTTTTGACTGCTTAGACCTCTGCATTTCCAAGCTTTATTTGTGCATGAATTGCTTCCCTACAGGGTCTGAACTGTAGCCTTGTTGTAGAGATGGTGAATAATGTCAAAGCGCTGCATAATGAGACAGAGCTGCTGCTGACCGGCAAGATGGCACTGGTAAGAAGCGTGGAGCAGAAGTAAAACAGCCTCTCCTTTCTCTCCTCTCTTACTGTTGCCTTGGCAAGCAACATTTTGCCTTTGTCTTTGTAACAAGTCAGTTTAAATGTTACCATCCAGGAATTAGGATGGTGGTGTTACATAGGCATGATGAGCAGTCAGACCGACTTGTGTGGAGTTTGGAGCTCGGAAAAGATTAAAATTGTTAACTTGGTGATGCCTGGGCAGAGTGCCTGCTGTGCGTTTCCTTTTAAAAGGAGGAACTGGTTTGTTACCTAGGAATTTCAAGGCAAGGGCCTGATTGTGTGTTGCACCATATGGCTTTTAACTTTGCTTTGCTTCCATTTCTGATCCAGCAATTAGATCCTCCACAGAAGGAGCAGCTCCAAGCAGCTCTGGCAGACATGGACCTCCAGCTGAGGAAACTGGCAGACATTCCTTGGCTGTGGCAGCTTATGGAGCCCTGTGACGAAGAGGTGAGGAGGATCAAGGCTTTATTTCCCTAGCTGTTCTCTTTTTCACTAGTTGGCTTTGAGCATTTGACTTCCTGTGAATAATACAACTGATGTGAGAAAAAAAATCATTAAGAAGGAAACTTGACTCCCTAGGGCTAAAGAAGGTAGTTTCCTGCCAAGGGTCCCTTGCCTGACACAGGATCAACTTTCCCTGTTTCCTTTCTTGTCTTGATCAGCCTGAGTTTAGAAATCTTTGTCCTCTTTTACAAGGTCAAGGAGCTGAGCCTGACAGTAATGTGTTCTTGGTCCATTCTAGTCAATGTATGACTCTTTGCCTGATTTTCCGTTTTTGTTCTTACAGAACCAGATGTTGGATTATTCTAAACGCAGCCGCAGTGGCAAATTCCGACTGGTGACTAAGTTCAAAAAGGAGAAGAACAACAAAAATAAGGAGGCTCATAGTAGCATGGGATTGCCGGGTACCTAGTCTGTTTCTTCACTGTGTTTCTGTCACATCAGTGTGATCACGCCACTAGCTGTTCTCTGTCTGTTTCCCCTCAAGTGCTTTTCTTCTGTTTTACATGAATCTGCCTTTTCTTGAAAGTCTAGTCTGTCTTTCTTGTGTGGCAAAACAGCTTATTGCTCCATTCTGTATAAATCCCCCAGTACAACACAAATATTCCTGAGCGGAAACAGGCAGTACCCTCTGGTGAATTCAGCCTACATCCAGATATTTTTAGGGATATTTTAGGGATACTTAGTGAAGTGAGCTTGAGAATTTTGACATTTTAAATAGCAAAATGACTGTGGGGCCCAAGTCTGCACACTCCAGTCTTTACGCTGTTAATTCTCTGAATTCTCTGTGATAGTTAATGATGTTTTTCTCACTGATTCACCCTCAGGCTTTAATCAAGTTTCATGTCTAATTGTCTGGGGATCAGCATCACTGCAGGTGCACCCTGACCTTTAATCTTACTGATCAGTAGATTAAAACTGGCTTTGAATCAACAAAGAAACTTTCTCTCCAGTTGGGTTAGTTGATTTTTGGTTTATACTCTCCATATGACACTTTCTTCTAAACTTCAGAAGTATTACCTGTTCTGTGGGCTCCTGGGTCCTGTCCTCTGCCACAGAGTTCTGGGTACAGTCTCCTGTTTGACAGACTGGTGCTCTTTCATTGTCTCCCAGAACTTGGGAACTTTATTCTCTTATTTGGAGGCTGTGCAAGAAGATGGAAGTCTAAACTCTTCCTGTCTGCTTCAAACCATGGGAGAGAGGTTGCCATTACGTTTTCCAAGCACAAGTGCTTGTATGTAGTAGCAAACTAATCTGTGCTGGATTCTTCATGGTATATTTCATGAATCTATTGTATTGTAAGCAAAGGAATTAACTTTTCTTAAACATGGTGAACTCTAAAAACCATATCCAGTCCCATTAAAACAAACCTGCACTGTTTCTTGTGGCTTTACTGCAGCAAGCCTCTGCTTAAGAGAATGCCTCTTATGTTTCTCTGCCCTACCTCCTTTGTTTGAAATAGTAGGTCATGCTACCAGTCCTTGCCCTCCCCTTGATTTGAGGCTGTGGTGCTGCTTACCCTCCTTTTCTGGCACTAAGTGCTGATGGTGTCCTCATCTCTCACTGTCTTCTGGGATTCTGGGTACTCAATGCACTCCTACTTTTCCATCTCTGACAGTTCACCTCTGGGGAACGGAGGAGGTTGCGGCCTGGCTTGAGCATCTCAGTCTTTGTGAGTATAAGGATATCTTCATCCGGCATGACGTCCGGGGCTCTGAGCTCCTGCATCTCGAACGAAGGGACCTCAAGGTACTTTCATGATTGGCTCATGAGAAATAGACAGCTGCATCTGCATGACCTGTGCTGAATGTGCTTGGAAGTGGTCTGCCCGCTGTTCATTCCACGTGCCTTGACAAGATGAATGGGTTCATTGCGGCCTCTTTTTGTTTTCTCACCGTTTCAGGTCACCTGATTTTTAGTAGCAGAGATTTGAGGGACAAGATGTCAAATCCTATCACACCTTCCTGGAGATATAATACAGTGCAGCACATAGTCTGTAGATAGTGTTCCCTGGGAGTCTCTGATTTTAATGATGGAATGGAAAAATTCAACTTCGCTACTGTGCCCTCTTTGCAGAACATGTGATTGGAAAAATTTGGTTCTTGCGTTGTAGTGACTGGACAAACAGATGATCACACCTCTTTCTGACAAGAACAAAAAATGGTCGTGGTTTTTGATGAGGCTGCTAGATGGAAGAATCTTTTTAAATAGTGCTCAGTAACCACACCATGCAAGTTTTCATCTCTGCACCAAGAAATGTTTTCTCTAGAGAGAAAAATTTGACAGTGGTGGTTCTTTAGATGTGCAAGAGACTTATGTCACCCGTGTGGTGACTTGTATATTGCAGAAAAATACTTTGTCGTAAAGTAGTGCATGGCATTTGCTGAATGCCCCTTGGATCTTCATTTGTGATTTTGACCATCTTCCCCTTCTGAGGTTTGCTGTAATCTGTGTAGTTGATTCCTCTGCATGCCAGCCAGCTACAGCTTGTGGTTTTTGCTGCATGGTGCCTAAGTGTTCACACGTTTATTTGATGTTACTGGTTGATTCTTCCTGCATGTTTTGGCTCTTAGCTTAGGCCCTTGAGATCTTTATGCTCTTTCTGTTCTCTTGTTTTGGTCTTAATAGTCAAAGCAATTTGCATTTCTGGCTGATGGTCTGCAGTTGTTTCTCTATTGCTTTGTGCCTGTTCTCTGTTCATTACCCTGTCAAGCTCTGATAGTTTTTGACACATGGTTTGAGGTTCCATTTATAACCATCAGGTTTGTAATCTTTGTGGTTACTTTCCTGATCTCTGTAACTGCCTGACTAGGTTTGTAACTATTGCTTGGCCACCTGCAACTTCCCCCCTACCTTTCACCTAAGGTAAGGTTTTCTCTTTTCTTCCAGGACCTGGGTGTGACCAAAGTAGGTCACATGAAGAGGATACTGCATGGGATCAAGGAGCTGAGCCGGAGTATTCCTGCCAGCGAGGTTTAACCTCTGTTTTCACAGCCTGTGTCTACCATTCCGCCTAACTGCACAGCAGTCACCTCACAGAGCAGATGTGCTCACAACTGTCTCTACTGGACAGCCAAATTGTAGCTGTTCAGGGCTCATATCAACCAAGCGTGGTGCTACCTTTTTCTTGTGGGGTACGGCTGTATCCAGTCAAGAGGTAAATTGTCTGCAGCCACACAGAGCCTCCTAGAAGAGAATTCACTTGCTGTTTGAAGAACCATGTCCAACATGGGAAGTTCTGGTTCCAGTGACAGTGCAGGACTCCTGAGAATTGCAACACAGCTACCTTTACTGAATAACTTCATCACAGTAGAATTATTCAGGGCAAAAGATATATTGGCCAGTCTTTGTTCAGGAGCATCTGACAGTCTTTTCAGACCCAAAACTTCTCCCCTCATCTGTGTCGCGCCTGTATCTTAGAGCATTTATGTGGGACCTTGTATCTTGTTTTTCCCTTTTTAACGCACCTGTAGTTGCATGTGATTTGCATCAGAAATTCAAAGCCAGTACAGACCTCTTACCAATGAATACCCAGTAATTCTCACTCACTATGCCTTGCAACAAACAATGCATGTGGTTCAAACAGCAGTTTGCACCAGCATGAGGAGTCTTCCGCTGGACCTGGCTCTCCTCTTCCAGCCAGTGGCAATGGTACAACCTTTAGGTTTTCAGGCATCACAAACGTGAACAATTGCTGGCAGTAAAAAAAGATAAACTTGCAGAGAGACAGAAGATTACAGGAGATCAGCTGTGACATTCCACCTTCTGAATTCATCTTCAGGAGACCATATGAAAGGGAGAGGAACGCTAACTAGCTTGGGCTGTGGGGAAGTGTAGTGTAATGGAGTGAGATATGGAACAATTTGTCTTAGTTGAGGGAGCAGAGTGACTGGCAATGTCCAGGAGCATCTTCCTGCCTGTTTAGTGCTACCATTGTGGCCATAAACAACAGAGCTTTTTCTTTACTTCAGCTTGTAGTAGAGAAGACTCTTTCTGTCACAAAAAAAAAAAAAAAGAAGAAAAAAGATCTGATTTCTCTGTAGTACCGGCATCTTTTCACTTGTCTTCCTTTTAGTGGCTTTCCCACCTTGCTTCTCTCTCTTGCTGCCTTGCTTCTTAACTCCAAGATGGATACCATGGTGATGGTGGCTCAGTCATCCTGGGTTGTACCCCTGAGAGAGATACTGTGTGCTGTCAAACATCAGAGCTCCTGTAAGAGCGCTGAGAGGAGGATTGTTACTGAACAGATGAGCATCACACTGAAAATTGCAGTATGTTGGTAAATTGGCTTTGGTACCACCAGCAGTGGAGCCTGGAAAAATTAGTTCCTCTGAATCAGAGTTCCTAGATGCTCTTCAAATTTCCACTGAAATGCCTGACCCCAGTTGGGTGACTGTTAAAGCTGAAGACCAGCATGCATAGTTATATTGCCATGTTTATCACTGTAAAGGGAATTTGAGGACATTCAGTGCTCTACAGCTGGAGAGACAGCAGAAATTTTTAATTACTTTGTAATTTTGTATGTATTTATTTTTTTTGTTATTACACAGTGGGATCTGTCTAACTAACGTTGCAGACAGAAAAATGGCCACATACACAGTGGCGTAAAAGGTAATTTCCTGAGGACACCATTGTTCTTTGTTATTTTTAAGGATTTTATCTAACTTACATCAGCTGTCTGGTCTAACAACAATCAGTCAAGTGATCTCATGTAAAGACTTGGCAGCTTAAAAAGGTTGCAAGCTGATTTCATGCTGGCAAACTCCATTGCATTCTCTAAGATTTCACCATGGACTATTCTGTCTCTGTTTTTAACTAGTTGTCATTCATCCGTGTCTCCTCACAGCCTAATGGATGTCAGGGTTTGTTCATGAGAAGTTAACAGAAGACTAAACATGCTTGATTCAGCTAGCAAACTTTCTGCTATAAATACTGTGGGACTGAGCAAGAAATGTATTCAGCTTTGTCCTGAATTTGTTTCTCCTATCTGTACATTGGCAATTGCTTTAATAGCCGTATTTTTCTTTATCAGTACAGCCACCCTCACTGTGTTGAATTCCTGAGGTATCAGATAAGTAAGAATTGTAGAGATACTGTACTTTCCCACTTGCTTGTTAAGGCACAGAGCAGAGTCTGTATGTGAATAAGGAGGAACCTACAATCAGGAGAGGTGGTGACAGTAAGGCGCACCCCATTGCCTGATCCCAGGAGCAGACACGATTAGGACATTCGTGTGTCTGCCCAGGAGAGTGCAGCAGGGAGCACAGGATAGGTGATAGCTCGGGAGAACAGGTGAGATCTCTGTGTTCCTCTATGTGGTGAAGTTGCTGTTCTTACTGTCGGCTTTCTCCAGGCAACCTCATGGTTAAAGATGCATAAGCAATATGCGCTTGCCTCGCATAATTTCTGGGCAATTAAATTCTTGCCTTGATAGAAGCAGCTCCTCTCTGCTGAGAGTAATAGGGGAATCCAAAGAGTTTTTATATTCAGGCATGTTCCTTAATTCATGTCATATCTGTTGAGGCCTGATGACCATTTGCCATCTGCTATGAGTGATGATACCTGCATAGGCCAGTCTTCGTTTCTTTTACTTTTTATGATCTGTTGTATTTATGGGTTCTTATCTTATTTGTGTACACACACATTTTATCAAAGGGTTCATAGCCAGTATATTCCTGTCTGTTGCTTACCAGAGGTGGGGAGGGAGTTCTGTTTTCTTCTAAAATCTAGAAAATGGGGTTTGCATTTAACCTGAGTGCCTTTGCATATTTATTAAGATTTATATCAACAAAAGGGTTTGTAGCTCTGTGTGTCTTGGAGTAATGCAGATTCCTGTTGCAGATTTTTTGTGGTTAGGTGAGGAAAGTTTGTCTCAAACATCAGTGAGAGCTATCTGCAAAGCAGGGAACTAGGCTGAACTTCTGCCTAAATTAATCAAAGTTCCTCTTATAGCAACTGATAGTTTTTTATGGGAGAGAAACTCAGGAAAGAAATTGGGCAGTGAAAAATCTGCTGCTTTGCCAAAAAGGAGACTGTCCTGCAGTCTCAGGTAAAACACCAGCTTGAGGGAAGCTAGAAGTGGACATATCACACATATGTTTAGTCTCTTGAAAACTGCTCCTCATGTGAAAGCCGTGTGGCACCTTCTGTTATCCCTTACACTTGGCAGTGATGCTGGGGCAGTGTCTGCAAGTGAACTGGGCATACAGTTTCTTTTACTAGGAAAGAGGTTTTAGTACATTATCTCACATTCTGGCACTGCCCTGGATATTTAACTTTAATGGTAGATTCTGGACAATAACATACCCTGTGTTGTGATGTTTCAGTTAAATGGAATTGCATGCAATGAAGACTCAAGGGAGGTTTGGCCTGTGAAGCAGCTCTCAGCAGTGTCCTGCTCTGGGCTATCTTTGTGAGGGCTGTGGGCCCTAATGCAGTCTCTGGTTTTGCTTGTGGGATCTTAGTGGTGAGAGCACACATACCCTGCTTCAGCAGGAGCCAGCTCTTTGCAGCAGAGGGGAGCTGTGCTGCTTGGCCCTGAGGTGCTGGCCTGGCTGGAGCCACACAAGTACCCAGGATGTTCCATCTCTGCTGAGGCCTTCAGTGCCAGTCCCGGGAATGTTTCAAATCATATGGACAGCTTTGTTCATTGTTTTAGTATTATTTAAAACTGTGCATACTATCTATGTGACTAAAAAAAAGACTGTTTACACAAAACATTTTGTATCTTAAGATGTGTGTACTGTAAAAAGAAAAAGGAAAGGATGAAAAATGATGTTTTCCTACAACTGTCAGCAATGACTGCATGTCTATATCATTGTCTACCAACTGTTGTTCCTCAGGGGTCTCCCCGCCATTCCTGTGATCCTGTCAAAAGCATAGGGAAGCAAGTGAATCCCTGTACAGTCTTGGGAAGAAGGTTTTGTGCCTTAAGAATGGGACCTGCTTCCCTCCTATTTATTGTGTTAATTTATACAGTGATTACTATGGAAATGTCTCTTGTATTTTTTTGTACATAGTTTACTGTTGATTGTTGTAAATAAGTTTTTCTTGTATATTAAGTAAACACGTTTCTGAGCTTCCAGTAAAGATTCTGTTACTGATTTCATTGTGTGAGAGGGCTGCAATGCCCATCTAGTGGGAACTAGCTAATAAAAAAAACTGTTCTGTGATAAAGTGGCTTTATCCTGAGTTGCATCAGAAGTTTAGAGCTGTTCCTTAGGAATGAAATGGTAATTGTGGTTGTTATACATTTTGTAACATTCCTTTGCATTGGTTTAATTGGCACAGAGTGAAAGACATCATGTAGTTTATTTTTATGATCTATATATCTGCAGGCATCAAAAGAAGAGGTGCTTTATACATGGTGGTTCTACCGCTGCTCGTCCTGATCATAGCTCTATTGTCTGGAAACCAACAGCTAGATGGGGAGATACTCTCAGAAACCCAGCGGGTATTTGTTAGTTACCTCCATGTGCTTGTAGACCTCTCATGAGGTGGTGTGGTGGAACCATGTCTTCCTGGTCAGGGTGGTGCAGTGCCATGATGAGAGGGGAACAGTTGTTGCTGTGCTCCACTTGGGCTCCTGTGCATTCAATTTTTTTTGCAGGCAATATGTATGGTAACTGGAATAAGTGAAAGTGCATTAACCAGAATGTGGGAGAAATTAATTTCTTATGAAATCTAAAAATTGACTAAAATGACACCTGTAAATTTGAAACTGAAAGATTTAGACATGTTTGGGTGAGCAGTTCATGAATTAGTTTGTGATGAGCTCTCTGTTCCATCTGCACAGACTGATGTGTTTGTAACTTGCTGACAAACTTTAGGCATTTTAATTTAAAATGTGAAGGTGCTTGTAAGTTGCAAAGTAAATGGAAAGTAACTTATAATGGTTGTGAATGTTTTCTATGTGAAAAAGACCTTCGTATTTGATAGTTAAACTGAAGTGTGGAGAGAATAGTGTTTGTGACAGGAATATAAGAAACTGTAGTAATGTTACATACCGTTGCAAAATGAAAATGGTAAAATTGATCTTTAAAATGTTAGTTACCTAGAGAAGTAATAAAGAGAAAAAGAAAGTTATTGCATTTGCTCACACACACCCCAGACTTGAGTGTTAGGCTCTGCATTAAGTATCACTACAGAAAACACGCAAACAAAACAGCAGCAGAGAGACAGAAGATACACTTACTTATCTGATACAGATAATTCATTTTGGTCATTTATTTATGTGACAGAAACCAATAGCAAGAAACTCTTGCCCCTACTCAGTGCACTCAATGTATCATTACTGGGATGTCTGAGCTGCTCAGGGCAGCCATCCTCTTGGTTTGATTGGTAACTACTTAATGGATATTGGTAGGGTGCAGTAGAGGTGTGCTGAAAACATCTTGAACCATTGAGGGTTGTTTTTAAACAATGTGTTCTGCTGGTGTTTCCCTTGTCCTAGTTGTTAGGTTGGTGGGGTTTATGTGTTTGGGTTTTTTAACACAGTGTGAAGCATTGGGATAGTTGATGAGAAGCTGAGATCTGTTCCGGCTGGATGGGCAGCACTGCAAATGAGCAGGTTAAGAAGCCCTGTCATTCCTTACCTGTAGAGCAGTTTCAGAGTCATAAGGTACATTCCTCATTCCTATGGGCTAGGTTGGGATAAATATTTGTGCACCCACCAGCTGGGTGTTGAGCAGCTTGAGATGTTTAATTCTCATGTGGGAAGGATGAAAAGGTTTTCAGACCATGGGAAGTGGTATTTTGTTCCAATAACACCAGAAAGATGCATGTCAGTTCTGTAGCAACTTCTGTCTGAAGAGGTCCAGTATATTGCTGGCTTACCAAATAACCTGGAAGGCAGTAAGTCGTTGTCTTTACAAGAAAGGAACAAGTGGGGGAGTTTGTATGTGACCTAAAAGACCCACCGGTTCTGTTGACTTCAGACTGCAGTCCGAGGTGGGTGCAAGCAGATACCAGCCAGGGAAGTAACAGGCTAGGAAGGAATGTCATGGGAGCAGCTGAGGCTCTGTCAAATTATTCTTGCTCACAGGCTGCAGACTGGATTCACAGGGGATGTGCTCTGAGCTGCCTCCCTACACATAGGCTTTCCACAGAGAGGTGTTTTCTGCTGTCCTGGTAGTGTGTTCCTGTGCTTATGTGTTAGCTATGCAAAACCTTGACCTTTTGTTTTAAGCAAAGTAGCCTACAGAGACTTTTAATATTCCATCTTGGTTTTGTAGGGAAGCTAGAGGGGGTGTTTTTTTGTCTGGTGCTGTGTGTGTCAGTTTGTCTTTCCCCTTTTAATGCCTGTTGGGAACTTTCTGTCTCATTTCAGATGATTCAGAGGGGACAGATGGCTCATAGAACATTGTTTCTGCAAATCTTGCAAGAAGTCAGTACAGAGGATGAGAGGGAGATCTTGGTAGTGCTCTGTCAGGGAGAGGCTCCAGTGTGCATATGGAAAAATAGGATTACTGCTTTTATTGCTCAGTGAATTGATCTGATTTGTTACAAATGTAAAGTTCTTTTGATGAAGTAGTAAGAAGATAGGATTAGTGCTTTTATTGCTCAGTGAATTGATCTGATTTGTTACAAATGTAAAGATCTTTTGGTGAAGTAGGAAGAACTGAGGGATGCAACACAAGATTGCTAAAGAGCTGTGATTTGAGGACTTGTAGCTTTACTGCCTCAGTTCACCTTTCTGTCAAAATTTACGTCTGCATATTATTCATAGGAATTTACATTTTAAATTTATATTGCAATTTTGAAAAATTGGAGGGAAGTGACTCAGCACTCCTGGCTCAGGAGGTGAAGGCTGAGAGCACATTTTTGAGTTTTCCAGAAGCTTTCCTGTAGAAGAGGCAAAACCAAAGCATTTGGTTTTTTTATGCACAGGGGAAACAAGAACAAAGTGTATGCTCCGGTGTACTCTTTCCTGCCAGTTTGAAGGCTAAATTGAGGATAAAGAACAGATCAGTAGAGGTTCACAGTGCACACATCTTCCCCACTGTGAGTTTGGATGCTGCGCAAGTCCCAAGTGGATGAACTTTGAAACTTTTGTTTAGAGAGAGCTTGTTTTCAAGAAACTCCATGGCCAAGTGTGTAACAGAAAGGGGAAAAAAAGTTTTACAAGTAGTCAGAGCTCTTCTAAACAGTGTCACTGGAGGGGAGCTGAGGGCCTGGAGAAGCCACCTTTCCCTGACACCTGGTGGCACTTTCTCCACGAAGAACCCCTGAGGACTCATGGCTGTGCAGGTCATTTGCATGATGTCCTGCTCTGTACAGCCTGCAGAAGTGCCGTTGCATAGGCTGCTTCCAGAGAAGGGGACTCACTGGTTCGTACTATCATCTCCGATATGGGAAAACTTCTAAAAGGACTGTGGTTTTGCTTTAAAATGTTGAATATTCAAAGTTCAATCAGAGGTTCTGTGCTGATGAAAGCTGGTCCAGTACACCTAAAGATGCAATATGCTGGTACAAGCTTCTTGCCCTGCCTCCTCACAGCAGGCAGCTGATCGGCAGGTACTGACTGCTCATGACTGTAAGGGGGGGGTTAGTTACCTTGGCTGTTTTGCAGTGGAACCTTTGATGAGGAAGTGAAGTTGGAGGGCTCGTATTAAAATAGCATGCAGTCACCCAAGAGAGACACATATTGCTGTGAGAAGGTGGTAGGATCTCTCAAGAGACCTCAGCACTGAGTGCTTGCACTTACAAACGAAATATAACCATTTCTGCTCACCAGGGAATCAAAAGGAAAAAGAAACAAAACAGATTTACAAAAGGCATAGTGGGAGCCTCAGCTGTTTCAGTTTTCTCCTGCATGCAGGTAAATTGTCAAGCTCCCCTTGAACACTGTTTGTTTAGTGACTAAAAAGAAAGCACTTCATGTCACTCCAAAGAGTAAATAGCTAAAGTTATGGATTAACTAAGTTCCAGCAGAGCTCATGGCGGAAGAATAGATCTCGCTGGTTTACACTGAATAAAGCAGTAAGTGCTTCCAAAGTATTGTATCCTTTGGGATTTCACAGTACCACTTATTTTAATGAAATGTAAAGCTTGTCAAAAATGTGACAAGGGGAGGATGTTGGGTCCGACAAGAAGTGTTCTGGGAGAACTGCTGATGGGTTGGAGGGATCTAACAAACTGGTCTGGAGGGCCTCCAGTGAGAGATTTGGAGCTGGAATCAGAAGGTCACAGCACAGCACTAGGTGAGGGAGGTAGCAGGGCTCTCTGACTAACAACTGTCTGCAGCATGGGGGTTTTGCTGCAGTGCAGCACTGAGTGTGATGCACGGAGTGTCCCTTCACACCTACCTTCTCTTCTTTAGGTGACGCCTGCTGCAGTATGTGGAAGTTGGTCACTATAGGGGTGCTGCTGGCTGCCGTCTCTTCACAAGTCTGTAGTGCCTCAAGTAAGTTTTCATTTTAGAGGTACCCTTTCTCCTTTTCCAGTCATTGTGAGAGTATTTCCTGCTCCTCTGTCAGTCACTGGGAGTGGCTGGAATAATTTCCAATGAGGGGGTTGAATTCTTCTAGTATAGGTTGACAGACCCAGTGCTGGGCCCTCTTGGCTGCCTGGTCACAGGCCTCATGAGCCCGGTGAGCTGAGGACCACAGAGTAGAGGCTGGAGCTTGCTTCTGCAGTGCAGTGCTGACAGCCCATGTTTTCTAGGGCAGGCTCTCCTGCTGTGCTAGGGAGGGGCTATTGCTCTGGTAAATGTCCCTTGGGAAGGACCACTGCTGGTTTTCAGCCAGCTCTTTTCCCTTGCTTTGTGTTTTCACATTCTTGCTTCCAGTATTTTACAGCAATAGAGATGCGAACCAGGTCCTGAAAATCCAGAAACGTGCAAACTCTTTCCTGGAGGAGCTCAAACCGGGCTCTGTGGAGCGTGAGTGCATTGAGGAGCGGTGTGACTTTGAGGAGGCCAGTGAGATATTTGAAACCAGGGAAGCAACTGTAAGTCTGGGTTTTTTTAAAAGATCAATGTGGGATTTAACCAATTCATTGTCTACTTAAGTATTTCAATGCAGGGCACAGGAGATCTTGCTGTCAGCACCTAATGTGCAGCATGCCTGACTACTAAGGTGTAGGCAGAATTTTAATGTCCTTGTGTTACAGTAATTGTCACACTACCACCTGTGTGGCCCACAAAACTTGGCTGCTCATGCATGTCCCACCTGACCTAATTGTGAGGTTTAGGTCCCTGCCTTACACTGTATGTTCCCAGTCTCTCACCTGTGCCTCACAAGCATTTCTGTTATTACTAGATTCTCTCTCCTCCAAACCTCATATTTTCAACTGAACGCTACCTTTATTGTCAACATCACTGATTCCTGCCCTTTTCCAAATCCAGTTGTTGTGTTAGATTGGACTTTTTCTTACTTTTACTAAGCAGAGCAGGCTCACTACTTAGGGTGAATCAGTCTTTGCTGTCCCTCAGAACCTAGAGTGAAGTAGGGTCTGTCTTCACAGTGCCCATGTTTTGTCTAACTTGTCACAAATGAATTGTGCACTCAGCAACACAAATGACTGGCAGTAAGTGGCAGGAAATCAGAAGATCTGTGGGGATACTGAGGGGTTGTGGTGCTGGTGGGTTTGCAAATGGGGCAGGGGATCTGTGCTAGTACAGGTATGTCTGGATTGGCCAGTTTTGTTAGTTTGTAGTGCCAGTCAAGAAGAATGAGACCAGTGCTGTTGACAGAGGTGCTGTGCTCTGTTGCTGTGTGGTTGTGATGCACTTTAAATCAACTGCTTGTTAAAAGTCTGCTTCTAGCCTTAATGTCAGTTTTGTTTCTCCACAGCGAGATTTTTGGAGCAAATATGTAGGTAAGTAAAAGACTTCCCTAATCGCTTCTCTGTGTTTCCTCAGTAGAAACTGGTACTTAGACTTCCAGCTTCCATATATCACATATTAATTCCAGCTCTCATTCTCTCTTATATGGGGTCTGTGAAGAATGATTTCCTGTTCTATCATACAAGCAACCTTCCTAAAAAACTTGAGGTGCCTGTCATCAATCCCTGGATCTAAGGCACTGGTCAAGGCACTCTATTCACCTGCAGCTGTAATTCAGAACCCAAATAAACATTCTTGTCTCTGGGCTAGCATCATGGAGGTAGCACCATTATGTGTCAGAAACCATCAGTGATGCTTGGGAATGTGGGGTGTGTCTGTTCATGTTACTGTTTGATCAGTGAGCTCTCTGTGATTCGGAGAATGAGTTTTCCTGCCTCTTTTTCAGATGGAGATCAGTGTGACCCACAGCCTTGTTCCAATGGGATTTGCAAAGACAACATTGGAAAATTTTCCTGCATCTGTAACAAGGGCTGGGAGGGCGTTTTTTGCAATTATGGTAATGCTGCCTTTAATCCTCTATAAAATAACGTTCTTTATGACAGGGATCTCTGTGTAATAGGGATTGACACTTTCGTCACTGCACAGTGTACTCGCATGCTTTACTAATTGTGATTTTCCTTTTTATCTCTGCTTATCTGAAGCAAAATGAACTTTGTGTTGCCATAGGAGGGGTTTGGAGATCTGAGACACCTAAATTTTACAAAAATACTGGAAATAGTTCTGTAAAGCAGGGTTTTTAGGTACTTCAGAACTGTCAGCCCAGAGGCAATGGTGGAGTTTATTACAATACAGGGAAAAAACAATCCACTGCAAATACTTGATTGTCATTACTGTGACAATATCTTCCTTGCACAAAAGCTGGGTAGCATTTTTAGTGATGAGTGTGTATGTCATGTATCAACACTGTGCGCTGTCTGACTTGCACACAGTGATGATGAATTTCCTGTTCTCCAGTCTACCTGCCTAGATAGTAATCTGTTTTCTCTCCCTCCACTGCCACCTTCTGGATCAAGGTCTGTTTGCTGTCTCAGGGCCTGAGGGCCGTTAAAGCCCATAACTGTCATCCCAAATCCATTGTCAGCTGTTGCTCACTTGAATCATGCTGTTGTTTCACTGCTTTACCCTGCTGTGACTCTTTGGCTTTCCAACTTCTTATTTATCTCTTGGTCTCCATTTCTTCTGCAGAAGTCAAGTACACCAACTGTTCTGTCAATAATGGAGGATGTGAGCATTTCTGCACGGATGACCCTGCCAACCAGTACCGCACTTGCAGCTGTGCCTCTGGGTATCAGCTGATGAATGACCATACCATGTGCAAACCTGTAGGTACGAGGAGGATGTTCATAATCCAGATTTGACAGAGGATTATTCAAACATGAAATAAGATGGCTTTCTGAGAGAATTGTCTGCAGTGCACTTTGTACTAGTTTTCAAAACATCCGTTCCATGCAAAGCAACTCTGTGCCTGCCTTTCCCAACTCCATATCCACTTTAAGGCCTTTAACATGTGTTTGCCTCCTGGAGACATACGGGGGAATCAGGAAACTGCCTCCTTTGCAAAGCATTGAGGGATTTCTGTGACGCCACTGCGCAGTATTGCCTAGGTTAGAGACAGAGGGAATGCCTTAGAAGGAAGTTTCATATTGGGTGATGTGGTCTTTGCTAGTTAACTTCTCTGCATCTCCTGTAGTGGAGTTCCCCTGTGGAAGAGTGAAAATGGACTACATTGAAGCCAAAGCAGGATTCAATATTCGTCTCATTGAGGGAAGAACAGGAAGAAGGGGAGACAGCCCTTGGCAGGTAAGGAAAAAGGAGTTTTTTACCACAAATAGTTGAGGCTGTTCCCAAACAGGTTTGCCTGATAAGCTGCTTCACAAAGGCTCCAACATTACTAGTGGTAATGACCCATGAAACTAAGATTCCCTTAGCTTAGCTTTTTCAAAAGCAACCCCTAAGTTGGTGTAACAGGAAAAATGATTTATTATCTTGGGGCTCCTGACCTGTTTTTTAGCCTTGCCTTGCCACCAATGTCAAGAGAGAGAGTAGTGGTGATACCTAACCTACTCTGTTGCTACGTCCTGGCAAAGGCCACTTAATTACTGTGGCTCTTGCTACTGCATTACAGTGCCAGTGTGAGGCAGCCTTCTCTCCCTTTGTGCATCAATCTGTTTTTATAAGCCTCATCTGTCATAAATCCAAGTTAGCAGATTTAATCAGCAAAATAGCTTTACAGAGCAGGATGGGACATCACAGAGAAAGGGAAAACCTTGCAGAGCTTATCGTGGAACCACTGAATGTATATGACCTGGGCCTGGTTCTCTTTGACATTAAAAGCCCTTTTATACCATAGCATGTGTGTTGCAGCCTGAGATGACACACTGTCTGTGGTGTGTGCTATGGCCACAAGAATGAGCCCCTCATTTGAGCTGTGTTTCAAAGCTTTGGAAGTACCAGAGTGCTGCTTTGCAGTGACCAGCATCATCCCATGCCAATGTGGATGCAGCCAGACCTCATTCAAGAAGAATGTTCAAAATTTTTTTGTAGGTGTTCCACAGTGGCCTTATTGTGCTTTTGTCCCATTGTTGAGATTTGGCTGCTATGAATTGGTGCATCTGGGTATTTTGCAACCACAAAGAAGGTGTACAATGTGTTGTGAGCCATGCTCCATGTGGTGTCAGCGCTCTCTTTTATTTCAGATTATGCTGCAAAATAGCAAAGGGCGATTCCTGTGTGGGGGTGTTCTCATCCATCCATCCTGGGTCCTGACAGCAGCACATTGCACTGAGACAGAGGATGGGCTCAAAGTAAGATTTGGTATGGAAAAAACACCTGACACTGTGTTTTTTTAACTATAACTGTTTCATTCCCATGGTTTATTATCTCAGGAGAAAGACTAGAAGGTTATGAGGACAAAAATATTCTTGGCTGTAGGAGGAGATTGTCTAGGAAATATTTAGGATACACCTTAGCACAAAACAAAAAAGTTTAGTAACAATCTCATTTAATTTGAGCCGCTATCAGCCTTACTGTAGAAGTGAGCTGATGTCTCCGGAGCCACTGCTGCTTGTCTGTAAAGTAGCAAGACTTGGTCTCTTCTGCTTGTGTTTTTTGGTGATGAAAATAATCAAGGTCATTCCAGTAGTGAAACAGAAAAGTCCTGATCTCAGGAGGAGAATGCCACAGTGCCTGTTCCTGACTTTTAATATATTTGAGCACCATGATGAGAGTTTCAGTAGCGAAGGAGAAGTGCCTCAGAATGGCAACACTGCTTTTACTGGCAGTCCTTAAGTGTAAGAAAGTTTATGTCAGGTACAGTACTGCTTCTGAATTAACAGACAAAAATAATCATTGTTCTATTCACACATAAGTGGATTTTTTAAGTACTGATTTCAGTCTACCATTGGTGACAGGCATAACAGCTCAACTGTGCTCTTTCTCTGTTAGTGAAAAGATAGGTTGTTCCTTTTAGTTGTGGAAAATATTGCAATTCTATTGTCTCTATATGTAGTCTTGTTAATATATTGTCTGTATGCGTGTTCCCTATAGACTGTATATGTGCAGGTGTGTGAGAACAGAGACAATAAGGCACATAGGTATGGATATGTTTATGTGCATCCTCTGTTGTTGAACATAAAGGATGAATGGAAAAGAATGCAGTATAGCCTTGTGTCCTCTTAGTGCCAGAATATCCACCTTTACCACAGGCGGATATCAAAGCAGAAGTGCATGTGGTAGTTTGGAAATGTGCATAAAGAGTACACGTCTCCAAGCAGTTCCAGTTACTAGTAAGTAATTTTCTTCCAAGTGATAGCCAATATGTATATTTAGTTTTAGTGAGGCCCAAGAAGAATCCTGTTCATGGAATCATAGAATAGTTAGGGTTGGAAAGGACCTTAAGATCATCTAGTTCAACCCCCCTGCCATGGGCAGGGACACCTCACACTAAATTTTTTGCTTGGTAAAGTACACTCAGTTTGCTTGGTAAAGGATCTTGTAATGTTTTAGGGGAAAAGCTACTGTTGGGTGTCATGTTTGAAGGCTCTGCAGTGCTAGATGTAGCTTTAGGTATAACTTGAAGGGAAAGGTCAGCAGGAAAATGGTAACTAGGAGTAATACTGAGACTGCACTTAAGTTATTCCAACCTGGCCTCTTACTGCAGTTCTTGGTAGAGATCTATGGGGTCTGACAAGCTTTCAGCTGGAATAGCCATGCCCAGAGATCTCTGCAGCAAGCAAAGAAGTATGAGATCTGTCAGGAGAATCCTGTGCTAGCCAAATACAAAGTGATTGTCAGTGAATGAAGAATTGTCAGCACTTGAGAGCCCTGATTTGAGAAGGTATTTTTATTGGTTTAAATGAAAGTCAAAAGACATCACACACAAAAATTTGGAGTGAGCTTACAGAGTAATTTATACTGTTAAGGGTGATCAGTAACAGAGTCTCTAGCTACCCAAAAGACCTGCCTTATTAATAGGGGAAGAGCAAGTATGTGGCCATGGAGTGAGAGTTGGTACATAAGAGAGGAGAACACCTCTCATTCATCCTTGAGCAATATTGCTATGGTGGGATGGAAATCACAGAAGGGGCCTTCACTGGAGTATTGGGGTGGATGTGTGTAGGACTGAGGTGACCACAGGCTGAGACTTCACCAAAAGAGAAGAGATTCTCCTCCAAATGATACTCCAGGTCAAGCAGAAGGGAGCCTTTTTATGACCCACATGTTTTTTCTTTTAAATATATCTTCTGGGAATTCTGTTGCCATCAGAAAATCATTTTTCAGCAGAAAAATGTGTGGTCTAAAACCTGGAGACATGTAGTGAGGTGCATGGAGCTGAGTTTGGAATGGAGATGTGGTCATTTCTGAGGGGTCAGGTATGAGTCCCATAACAGTAATGAATGCTCAGTTCATACTGAGCCTGCAGAGGTGATGCTCAGCCTGCCTCTGTCAGGTTGGGATACCCAGCACTTTTCTGAACTCAGCTCATTGTGGCACTGCTTGCCATCTATAAGAGTAAAACTGGAGGGCAAGCTTACAGCTGGGTTTGCACTCACGAGCAATACTTTTGCAGCAGGACTCACGTGGCTTTTTAGTGTCTGAAATTAAGTTAGCTCTCAGAGTAGCTGAAGTTGGAAGAATCCAGAGGCGTGTGCATGCAGAGTTAGAGCAACTTGTCTGCAGAGTTTGTATCTGGAGGAATTCAAATAAGACTGAAAGAAGGCAAGAGTTAATGAGGGGGTGAGGAGCAAATTTAAGAGCTAGTGCTGTAAAACATCGCATTTGAAAAGGTGATGATAAAGAGCAACTTCCAAGTCATCTATAGTGAGACTGAACAGGAATGCACACTTCTGTCACACACATGCAACCTGGGCAGAGGTAAAGTGTCAGCCTCAGTGTCCTGCTGCCTCATGCTTGGATGTGTGCCTGCCTGCAGCTCAAATGTGTATTATGGACTCTTCTCTGAAAAAGTGTTTTTATTCAAGTATGTACGGAAGTAGGCCTTGACATGAAGCTTAAATTAGCCAACAGCACTGTTCATGAATGTGACAGCCACTGATAATTATTTTTGGGGTTATATCTTCACAGCCTATTAGAGAGGTCTCTCTCTGTCTTTTCCAGTGTATCACAAATGACTTGTTTGTGCCTTTCTGGCCCTTTTCATCTTAGTTTCCTACTTACTGTTCCCTAACTGCTTGGCCCACAAAGTAGTCAGATCATGTAGCACAGATAACAACTGAGAAGTCTTTCTTAGTCAAAAATTACTAAATCTTGCCTGCAGAGACAAGATTTGAGAAAGGAATAGACTTACCAGTCAGTCACTTTTATGTTATAACCCTGAAGTTCAGTCATTCAAGGACTGGTTATACAGCACAAAGCTCATGTACTGTTGAAGTGTCTTGCTTTGCCGTATGCTTATTCTCCCAGCTTTTAACACTGACTCCAGGAAGATTGTTTTCCTCCTGAAAATCTCTCATGTGTCACAAGCATACTGTGATGTGAACACAGCAGGGCATTTCAGTTTCTCAACCGGTAGCCACAGCTCTAGGGTACTGAAATTCAGTTAGTATTGTATGTTTTCACAATTTAGGTAAATACAGAAAATTCACATATTTGTCCATCTAGTAAGAACACTGTTAACCTGTAACATAAATGAGTGAATGTCTATATTGCAAGAGAAGTAAAAAACATGAAGTGCGGTCCTAAAGCCCAGTGTAATCCAGATGCTTTGGTGTTCAAGGTGAAGGAAGTTTCAGTAGCATCTGTCATCTTCTTGTTTGCTCTTTCAGGTAAATTCCACCGTCTCCGTCTTGAGGCAGATGAGCAAACCATTTGGGTTGATAAATGTGTGAGCCACGAGAATTACACCAAGGAGACCTCTGATAATGACATAGCCATGCTGCACTTGGCTGAGCCTGTGATGTATAACAAATACGCACTCCCTATCTGCCTTCCCACCCGTGACCTGGCAGAACAGGAGCTGACGACAAGTGGGAAGCAGATGGTGGTAACTGGCTGGGGCAGCACAAGTGATGTTAACAACAATTACTCTACTTTCCTCAGTTATATCCAAATCCCCATGGTTCCCCGGAATGAGTGTGCCCAGGCAATGAGATTTTCTATCTCTGACAACATGCTGTGTGCTGGAAGCTTAGGAGACAGAAAAGATTCCTGCAGTGGGGACAGTGGAGGCCCTATGGTCACTAAGTATAAGGATACTTGGTTTTTGGTAGGACTGGTGAGCTGGGGCGAAGGCTGTGGGAGAAAGGAGAAGTTTGGAGTCTACACCAAAGTTAGTCAATATCTTGAGTGGATCCAACACCACATAGATAAGATGTCAGCTTCTTGGCAGGGTTGATTCTGATACTGGAAGTCTGGAATATTGTGGCTATGTGCAACTGACAGTATGCAGTGTAAGGTACTGTCAGATCTTCAGTATTAAATATGGAGTATATGTTAACCTTGTGTGCTGTTTCCTTGGTACCTTTCTTATTCCTTTTTTTTTTTTTTCCTTCTCTTTTACTTAGTTTATATTGGTTAGTTTCCAGGTTATGGGGTTTATTTGTAGCATGGTCCTACAGTAGGCCTTACAGGAAAGAAATAATACCCTGTTACACTGAGATGCTTTATAGCATTGGAGAAAATGAGATGGTCCATGAGCAGGCAACTCCATCTTTGTATATAAAATGACTGAATTGGTTGAGGTGAGGGGTGGGAGGGGTCAGAAAAAGTCTTTTAACAACCATTGTAGTGATACACTTCTGTCATTTCAACTTTACTGCAACATGCTTACAGTACCTGATTTGGTTTGCTGTATAGTTGTATAGTTTCTTTGAATGTGATGGAATTCTAATAACATCTTCATTGCCTCCACTCATTCGCATCTTGCTCCAGTGCCCACAGATTAAGCTGATTCAGCAGGTCGCTAGAATGTCTTCATTTCTTCTGTTCTATTGTTTGCACACTCAATGCCTGATTTTACCACCCACCCCCCGCAAAGCCTTCCTTAGAAGTCAAGGGGAATTCTGTGTTATTACAAGAAAAGGAGTTTAACTTCAAGCTTTTGCGTGCTTTATTTAACTTAAGGCCTGTAAATCTTTTCTAATTAGCAAGCTAAGCAAATGCTTGTGTTCATTCCTATTCTAGTGAATGCAGTCAGCTGCAGGCTGTTTTAGCATTGCTAATACTTATGTAATATAATACTGATATGTGTGTCTGTGTTTGCATCTGGGCCTTTATATCTGTGTGTATATCAGTAACTAAAATAAACACACAGCACCAGTAAGTCCATAGGAAGAGCAGTAGTCAAAATGAAGCTTAAATCACAATTTATACTTTCTTCTAATCTTAGCTTGCTAAATATAATATACTATATATATACTATATATAATCTTGTAGAAACAAAAAGGTGAAGCTAGCTGCCGTAGTGATGTTAGTTTCCAGCATCTCAATCAGGATTTAGATCCATTTTTGTGTCAGTGAAGAGCTTCAGTCTGCTACAGTGATGAGATTGTTAAATGAAACAAACTTCAGGTATAATAACACTGTATTAGGCTTTGTAAGAAATTTAGTATGGTGCCAGCAAAGAGGTTTAATTCCTCTCGAACTTGCGGACTTAGTCTTGTTGACTTACAAGCTGCTTACATATTTAATAAGCAAGTGATGAAGTTGATTTATGCATTAAAGTAGCAGTCAGACTAAGGGTTTCATGCTGGAGGTAAGCTGAGACGGAAGAGCACAGTCAACAGTCCCTTGTCTCTTTTTCTTTTTTCCCCTACCCTTCTTCATTTGAGACTGAATTGAAGGATAAATGAACCTTAAAGAACAATGCTTTGAACAGCAGCCTTCCAGCCAGGGCCTACACCAGAAATGTGTGCTTCTGAGAAGGCCAGCGTTGCTAGTCATTGAATTGCAAGGAAAAATATTACCGAGTTCAAAACCAGTAAAATATCGCTCTAATTAAAGGCAGAAATTGTAATGTCCGTGAATAGCTATGACTCTTGAAGGGCAATATTTGCCTTCCTGCAGGTGACTGCTATGAATTCTCTTACACTTACAGCTCTGCATATTTTAACAGGTGCTTACAGAGCAGTTTGTGTATGTTCCAGATCAGTTGGTATTGCCTAAAAGATGATGGAGCACCAGAAATCTCTTAAAAAATTCTAGATTTTCCTAAAGAAATCTGTTGCAAAGATGTGGCTTTCATTGTTAGAAGATGCTTTTAAGGACTTTTAAGTTTAATTTTTTTTAATGCACATATGTATGTGTGTGGAAACACACAATTTTCTTCTGATTTTGGATTTCAAATGTGTTTCATAGAACCCAGAAGGTTGTCTCTTCTCTGTCAATATTTGTGACTGGTTAATTATCAACCCCCTGACCTCCTGGCTGTTCCTGGTGTGCATCCAAATCTCTGTCCCGTCTTTCCCTAAAAAAACAATAAAGCAAAAAAGTGAGTATAATTGCATGGTTCTGTGTGCAGTGAAGGCATTCTGGATCCTGTGGGTTTGGCCAATGATCTGTGTAGCAAAGAGGAATGCGCTGTTGAATCCTTGCAAATTATTTAGCCTGGGAAGGTAATGCGCAGAAACAGAAACTTCTGTCTTGCAACTTTTACTGCCAGGTACGTGGTTATGGTTTCCTCACTGGGGTGTGTGCAGACAGACTGATTGACAAGGCCATGAGAAGCTGCTGGCTGCAGTGTGCAGCTCAGCCCTCAGCCTGGGATCTTTTGCAGTTAAAACAAGGCTGTTGCTGGAACTGGTTTCTGCTCAGTTTGGGCCTGATCCACACCTCACATGTTCACCATAGGGGTTTTATTCCTTCTGTGGGCTTTGGATCAGGCCCTACGCCACATCCTAAGCTAGATTGATCTCTGCACATTGCCTTGCAAACTGTTAGGATTCCTGTTGTGTGCAGCATTGGTGTGGCTTGAAGAAACAATGGGCATCAGATAAAAAACAAACTAGATAGAATTTGCTTTTTTTGTCCCTTCTCCCACCCTTTTGCTTCTACTTCTGTATTTTTTTGCAGGTTAATTTATCCTTGAATTCATGATACCAATTATATTTGTTTGTTTATATATTATATTCTGTTCCAAAATATACCAATTTCATTCTTCTTTTCCCTCTAAAGGAAGTCAGCAGGAGGTCAAGAGTATTCTGAATGCGCACTGAAATGGAAAGCAATTCCTCACTTGTGATGTTTCTCCTACTGATGTGCTCCATCAACAGCAGCCATACTTATGTATATTCAGGTTGGTGTACTTCTGAATTACCTTTTTAACTTTATTGTCTCATTATGACAATCTTGCATTTAAACTGAAACTGCATCCCTTTTCTGAACACAAAGTCCTGTGTGTTGCAGAAGCCACTTCCAAGAATGCACACAAACAAATGAATATTCATATTTATACTTCCATGAGAAATCAGCCTTTCTTAACTTCATACTTGGACCACTAAGAACTTTGCTGTTGCAAATTACTGTCCTTGTGCCACTGAACCCAGCATCTGAACTATTTTTGTATGGCAAAGCTTTTAATTTGGGAAGCTAAAATTGGGCACTTTAAACGTGTGTTCCTGGTCCTCATGTTTATTTTACTACAGCTGCACAAGCTTAGGAAATGGCTTCAGAGAACTTAAGAACAAGTGTGCAGGATCTTACTAATCATTATGGCTGTCCTTGCAGAGGAGGAAGAGCAGAAATGGAAGTGGTATCTGCAAACCAGAAGGCTTTACACAGGCATATCCTCTATGTGGGATGCCTGCTTACAATAGGTGAATCATTTAAAGGTGACCCCATAACTCAAGGCGAGGTGAATGGCAATTTCATGTAAGTGTAAGACATTTTCCTCATTACCAGATGGCAGGATATGCTCAGTTTTTCTGAGCTAAGAGTTTTTGTTGGCTGTTTCTAATTGCCTAGAAATGAAGCAGTTTAATATTCTAGAATTTCAATCATTGCTGTAGATACTGACCATGGAGCTGAAAGAGAATGTCTGTCTTGGTGGTCCATGTCCAAAGCTGGGTTCTTTGTCAGGTTTTGACTTGTCTAGGACACTAAACAATGACTGGGGAAAAAGTCCTGTTAAGTGCTGTGTCAGTTTCAGTAGGCTTTGTCACAATTGCAAACTGAGCTTTCTTAAAAGTTTTTCAGTCTATCAGGTGAATGGGTTAGGATATAGGCCCGCACTTCTGGAGATTTAACAGAAAAGCAAAACCTCCATCTTCTCTAAATAGTGATGGCACATGGTATCAGTACATCCACAGGGGCTGAGTGAGCCTTCACTTCCTTTCCGAGCATCCTGACTGGAAAAACCTTGGAGCACTGTGCTTCAGGTAGAGGTGCCATATGGAGCAGCAGGGGTATGTGGGAAGTGCCTTACTGCCGTATTCCCTCTTCTGGCCGCTCGTCTCTTAGTTTATTGGCAGAAATAGCTCTAAAGACATTGCAGGAAGAGGGCGGATAGCTTAGTGAAGGGAAGGTGTGAATAAGTGTAACTACAAACGTGACAGCTCATACATTTGTTTTAACGAAGGAGCGGTGTCTGTCCTGTTGTGGCCTGTAGCTACCTGGAAAGTACAGATATTACTGAATGTCTAACAAAGCTGACACCAAACACAGACCAAATCTCTCCCTTCAGCTTTATTTCTGCATGCATACACAGGCAGTTAACAATTGTTGTGGATCAGGACTGTTAGGCAGAAAAATGCAACCAGCCTCACTGCAATACTCAAGAGTCTTGTGGAGTAAAACGTGATTTGTGCACTTAACTGCACGTCTTTTCATCCACTAAAAGAAAGCTTAAACTACAAGTGTCTTTTGTTGGAACACAGGCTCATCTTATTTAGTTTTGGGCTATTTATGTAGATTCCCATTCCCCTTCTTTGTGTTGTTTACTCAACTGAGAGCGTGTGTGACTATGACTGTAATGGTGCCAGTCTGCTGTCTTCCAGTATCAACTGTTCTGTTTTGTTTTCTAGTGTTCATGAAGAAGGACGAAGCACATGAGGTGCTCAAAGTCCATAAACGTGCCAATTATTTTCTGGAAGAGATTTGTTCAGGGAACTTGGAGAGAGAATGCAACGAGGAGAAGTGTTCCTTTGAGGAGGCCAGGGAGATCTTCCACTCACAGGAGAAAACAGTGAGGGACTTTATTTTAGTCAAAACATAGGAAAGTTAACAATGGATGGTGTTCATGACCTTGCAGCACCAAGTTTTGGGGCAAGGTGGGGGCTGAAACTTGTAGGCTGGTGCCACAGACCTTTCACTGACTGGAGCATTCATGGATCTAAGCTTTCAGTTTAATTCTAATTCCAATACAACCCAGTTTATGCGCTCTGTGACTGGTCTATGACACAAATGAGAGCAAGCTGCATGGTAATGATCAGATCTGCTCTAGGAATGCATGTTATGGTTCTAATCAAACTACTGATTTATGTGCTCCCTAATTCCCCACATTATCATTTCCTAAATTACGTCATGAGTAACCAGTATGACCACTTACTGACTGCTTTCTTCATTTGTGATTTACTGCAGATGGAGTTTTGGTTCAGCTACAAAGGTAGGTTAAAGAGAAATTTAAACAAAGAATACTCATTTCTTGTGTCCCCAAAGAATTATGTGGCAGTTTAAAACCAGGCTTCTTGCACTGTGCCTTGTTTCTTCGTCTTAGGTTTAAATCCATGTAATACAAATCCCTGTAACAATGGTGGAGTCTGCAAAATAAGGCACTACAATTACTTTTGCATCTGCCCACCAAGATTTGGAGGAGACAACTGCGAAAAAGGTGAGTAAAGGGCACATTGACATTCACTATGAAGAATTAAGGCTGGCATTTCCTCACTGGATACTTAAGCTGAACTTTTGCATAGGCTTCTCACCAAGGTGGTGAATGGTGTCACTGAGATTGTCAGTGGTGACTTTTATCTGTCTGATCCAAAGCTGGTTGGTTGTTAAAGATTCTTACATTAGAACAATGTTTTCTCACTTGAAAATTGGGGAACCACCACCCTAAGAAGGGAATTACACTGTGACAGCAGCTGTAGCTACTTCTAGCTCTGCTGTGCAGAAGAGGGTAGCACCACCTCCTGTCATACAGCTGTGGCAGTCCTGGGCTCTTCACTCATTGGTGCAACCCCTGAGGAAGACAGGTGGCCACCTCCCATCTTCTCCCAAGACAGGATAGAGAATTATCTCTTTTTATCACTTCAGAGTGGTAACACATCTAGTAACTCCTGCCACAGCTACCTCCACTGGAGGTGGTTCCTGGTGAGGCTATCTTCTCTGTATAATTTTCTCGAGTAAATGCCTCAAGCCAAGGCTTAGTGTAAAACAAACAAATTTAAAATGGTATTTATGTTGTAGTATGCCAATAATGAAAAATTCTTTGGAAAAGTTGCCTCCCTCTCATAAGATTTTTTGGTCTTCTGAAATAGTGTATTGGATTTGCAAATGACTGAGGCATGAAATAGAGCAAAAGCCAAATTCACACGGAAACTATGAATCATAAGTAGTTTTTTTTTTACCCAGGTACTTTTCCCAAACCTTCGTTTTTACTGTGAAGCAATGAAACGTTTGATTAACAGAGCAATGTAGAAAAATCTCAGTCAATTCCTCACAGACTTGGCCTCCACCAAAATGCCCAGTACTTTACATCTTCATGATAGACATGATAAGATGTGCAGGTGAATGAAAAATGGATGCATTTAGAAGCACTTGGTCTTCCATGTATCTTCAAAACTGGCAAAGGAGAAATGGTAGAAACAGGCAAGCAACAGACATAAGACCATGTCTTTGGTTTGCTACAAATCAGCAAGGATTTCTGGAGCTATGCAGTAGTTCTCTCCATTCCCCTGTGAGATTTCATCAGATTTTATTTCTTGCTTTCTTTCCTGTAGCAGTGGTGCTAGAAGCTACTGGGGTCCATGCATAGCAATAACCTGTGCCTGTGTATTTCCATGGCAGAGAAGTTTGAGTGCTGGTACAAGAACGGTGGGTGCTGGCAGTACTGCAGGGACAGCAGCAGCGCCTTTCACGTGGTGTGTTCCTGTGCAAAGGATTACACACTGCACGAGGATGGGAAGAGATGCGTGCAAGCAGGTAGTGTGGTTTGCTCGGAGTTAGAATCCTGGAACCATAGAATGGTTGGGTCAGAGTTATTCCTGGGCTCTTACAGGAGTGTTGAATCCTATGCTTGGACAGAAGTCATGCTTTTGTGTTGGGAATTTGACAGGACAACACACAACCTAAACTCACATCTGTATTTCTATCTGTGTTCCCTCCAGCACCATTTCCTTGCGGCCTGATTAAAGCCAGGCATACTCTGGAGGGAGAGTGGCTGGGGCTGGAAAGACTTCCAAGGGGACTGCGTGAGCATGGGGATGATGAAGCCAAGAGGAATGAGAGCACAGAGGGCACGGTTATGCAAATGGAGCTGAAAAAAAGTGCTGCTGGGGAAAATGAGACCTTAAAGGATGGCTTTGGGCAGAGCATGCACACAGAGGGTGACACAGGACAAGCGGAGGTGGCAGGGAACAAAACCCTGGTGGACTCTGTGACACAGAAGCCACTGGGGGCTGGTTTCTCTGCACACAGTGAGGCAGTGGTGGTCACTGCCAAACCTGGTGAGCCCAAGGGAAGCCTGGCTCTGTGGCATGAGCCTACCCAGGGCCCTGTGCAGCAGGAGGAGACTACAGAGCCTGCTGCCAGGCAGGAAGTGGTGGAAAATGCCATCCAAACAGCGCAGACTGGGCTTCAGCGGAGCAGTGACTGGGAACCTGTTTCAGGCATGCCTCAGTTTGTCCAGATAAATGTCAGCTCTAGTTTACAGCACAACGGCTCCAGGATAACGGGAGGAACTTTATGTCATCGTGGACACTGCCCCTGGCAGGTATTATGTCTGTCTGGCTATAAATACCACACAAATTGTATACTTTGAATACTTTCTTACTTTATCATCACTGATTGCAGCTGGAGCAGAGTTCATTGTACAGAGGCCATTGTACAATGGTTTTCAGGGCAAGAGCCATCTAGCCACATGTATCTCTCAAACTTCTGCAGGTCTTTTTGATGATAACACACCTTAGTTGTCTTTTCTTATTATCCCTTCTGCTGTCCTATCCTAGATACAGGTACTTGTGTGATCTCAGCTTAATGCTTTCCCTCTTGATTCTATCAGTTGGCTCTTCTCCTGCTCTGTTATTCAGGTTCTTTGTTTCTCAGTGTTCTCAGTGAAAAGCTGTCCTTCCACTCCCTTTGCAATGGCTGCTGCTATTTTTCACAACCACTTCCCTATGACCAGGTAAGATTCTCCATTAGACTGCTCAGCTTCTCAAACTGGATAACAGTAAGGAAGGCAAAACTGGGAGTGCTCAGATATGATAGGTGGGAATCCCACCTTCATGTAATAAAAGTGTTTATTTTTACTGTCTTTTTTTGTTCAGGGGTGGTTTGTTTTTTTGTTTGGTTTTTTTTTTTGTTGGTTGGGGGATTTTTGATGATTTTTGGTTTGTGTGTGTTGTGTGTGTGTTTGGGTTTTTTGGGGATTTCGGTTCTTTTTTGTTTGGCTTGGTTTTGTTTTGCTTGGTTTTGTTGGTGTTTTTGTGTGTGTGTGTTTTGCTTTCTGGGTTTTTTTTTAAATCTTGGTTTGGGGCTTTTTGTTTCTCTTTTGTTAATGATTTTTCACTTATTTATACTGTCTGTTTCATCAGTGCACTGTTATTTAGGGACTTGATAACAGACTGATCTAAACCTGCTGTGGTTACTGCCAGTGTTTTAATGCTGTCACACACGATGGTTTTCCTGTTGCGCACCCATCAGGAGATATTTTACAGGGGAAACAGGAGGCTGAACCTGTGTGGACCATGTGGCCCCTGTGCATCCTGCAAGCTGATAGGCCACTACTGGAAACTTTGTAAAAGTTTAAGTCAAAGTGGCTTGTGATGTAGAACGTGACATCATTCCAGGAACTCATGTTGTGCCTTTTCCCACTGTCCATTGTTAACTTCACAGGGACTGCAGAGTACCAAAATTTAAGCTTTCCCTGCAGTTTAACACATGAAGTTAACAGATTCAGGGAGGAGTTGCATTGAAGAGAGGTGGAGGCATTACTAGAGCTTGTAATTCTGAATAGACAAGACAAACATCTAACAGTGAGCAGCATGTTTTTACTTCTCCATTTTCTACTGTGTAGATATTGCCAGATTTTATTACCAGTAAAAGAAAACCAACACAATTTCTCAGTCTGCACTTCCTGGCATTTTCATTTGACAGCAGGGAATGTGAAAAACTGTTTTCTATACCTTGCTCATATACACAAGTGCTGCTCTCTTTTAACCAAGAGTACCAGTGAAATACACCTTGTGTTACCCTTCTCCTGCACCCACAGAGAAATGTGAAGCCACATGATAAATTACACTTGTTTCCTTAAAGGAACGCCAGTTAGCATAGCTCTAATCCTGTTGGATTTGGCAAGCCTGGTTCATCATAACATTCTGCTCCGTTGTCATAGATATGCAGCCATTTTATTTTATGACTGTTTTAACAGCCTTGCTGTATTTGCTGCGCTGTAGATATTGCCAGAAGTGTTGTTTTCAAGACACAGAGCTTGCACCCAACTTGCACAAGATAGATGGTGTGCACACATACACAGCAGAGCCTCGGTGACATCTTCTTCTTCCTCCTACAGGTTTTAATCCGAAATAGCAAGAACATTGGTTTCTGTGGAGGGAGTTTAATCAGCAGCCGCTGGGTGGTCACAGCTGCTCACTGCTTTGATCTCGTCAGGCCACACCACGTCACCATAGGTAAGTACAATATGTGTATTGTAGAAACACAGGGTAATCACTTAACATAAGATGCTCTTTGCATTGTATGTGAATTGAGTAAGATATAGATAAGAAACAGACATCACATCCCACCCAACCCAGATTTACAGACCACTTCCTTTTATTGGCAACTTCTAAGGGCGAAGGGGCTCCAGCTTCTCCCTTTTGCTCTCACGTCAATCCTGGGACCATAAGGAACAGGTTTACCTTTTTCTGCTGCCCATTTTTGCAAACTCATCATTCCAGGAAGCTGAGCACAGCTCAGGGTTCACGTTAGAAGAGGGATTCCTGTAGTTGATGGTCTGCACTCCAGTCAGGTTTGGTTTTTAATCAGCCTTAAGATTAGTTTCCTGCTCTGCTGCTTGCTTCTCAGCGCCTTTAACTGCTCCAGCAGAAAGCCCCCCTTTTTTGTAGCATACTGCAGCACTGGTTTCAGTCACAGGGATTGGAACCCCTTGCAGCTTAGACACTGTTCAAAATACAGTGCTTACTAAAAATCAGTGATACTTAGGGCAAAATCTCTTCTCTAGAAGCCACCTTCTCTGTGTGTGTCTGTTCCTCCAGTCCGTAACTTTGTTTTGCCCTTAAAGGGCAAACTGGGAAGCTCTGTTTGTCTGATAACATGTGCAGCCTAAGAACTTACTGTCCTAGAGCATGATCTGGTTTGATCTGTCCTATCTTGGTATAAGAGGTCAAAGCAGTAATTCACTCCTGTTCCTGTCCCCCCATGGCCATACCATAGAGGCTGTTTACAGTTTGCTTAACATTTGAACTTCTTCAAAGCAGTAATTCACTCCTGTTCCTGTCCCCCCATGGCCATACCATAGAGGCTGTTTACAGCTTGCTTAACATTTGAACTTCTTGTGACTACAGGAGACTTTGACAAGTATCAAAGAGAGTTTAAAGAACAGAAGATTTATGTGGAACGGAGCTGGACACATCCACATTATGATTCCAATAACTACAACAGTGACATCGCCTTGTTGTACCTGAGCAGTGCTGTTGTTTTCAATGAGTATGCAATTCCCATCTGCCTTCCAAGCCCCAGCCTTGCCACCCTGCTATCCGAAGAAGGGAGAATAGGGATGGTAAGTGGCTGGGGTGCCACTCACGACAGAGGTTCGACTCTGCGCTTCCTCATGAAGGTTCGGCTGCCCATTGTAAACATGGAGACCTGCCAGAGGTCAATGGACAGGCTTGTTACTGATAATATGTTCTGTGCAGGGCACCACACTGAAGTGGCAGATGCCTGCAAAGGGGACAGTGGTGGCCCTTTCACAGTGTCTCACCACAACACCTGGTTTCTCTTGGGCATTGTAAGTTGGGGAGAGGGCTGTGCTGAAAAAGGGAAGTACGGTGTGTATACCAGAGTGTCCAACTACATCCCCTGGATTAAGGAGGTTGTTGAGAGTGTAGCAGATTCCGAGAACTTTTCCATTAACTTTTCTTAATACTGCCCTTGAAATCAGGAACAGTTCTATTATTACGTTTCAGACACTGCACACTTCCTGGCCTTTAATGCTGCAAAACCAAGGTTATCTATAAAGGAATGTTAAGTCTGTTAACCATAACTGGGTAAATTGTTCATTTGAGTATTACTAAAATACTTGCTATAATAAAGATACATTCTACAAAGAACAAAGGGGATGACTATACTTTTTCTTAGTGTAAATTCTGGCCAGATGTTTCTTGTTTCAGAGAGAAAAAGTGCTTTCCATTCCCCAAGCCTGTGTGCATCTCGGAAAAACAGACCAACAGCCCTCTATGAGAATTACCTGCTTAGAAAAGGAAGTCTATTTCTGGTAGTGCTGTCTGGCCTCCAGTTCTGAAGCACTGTGCTGAGCACAGCAGTTAGGGATCTGTGAAGTTTTGTCACTTACTACAACAGTTACCTCAGGTACAATTCACTTTACTGAAATACAAAAGTTTTCTGATACCAAACTAAAGTGTCTATGGAATCCTGTATTGCAAACTGTGTTGGATAAAATTCCCAGGAGGAACTCCTCTCGCTGCAGCTGGGTAAACAGAAAACGACTGTATGAAATGACATACATGTGAAAACACTTAATAGAGGAAAAGCCAACACACTACTACAGCACTTAAACAGCATTTCCATCATCGTAAACCAAAATCCAGAAGGATGATGAGCACACACCCATGCCTCCAACAAGCTCACTCCCCAAAACATCAAAAGCAGATGCCCACATTTAATACATATAAATCTAAAGTATTTTATATATAATTAATAATAAATCACTACATCAATAAATTTAATGTTAAAATACAAATATGTAAAATATATATGAACGTATAAGTAGATTAATATATGTTAAAATACTCTCTTAAAAATCCAAGGGAGCGTAGGCTTTTCCCAGCCCATACAGGACACTGCACACAATGCCAGACCATTTCCCTTTCTGGGGGTTTGCGTCTTCACGGGCACCTGCGGGCAGTAGACGTCCCAAGGGGCCGGTGTGTTTGGGCAGGGGTGCTGAGTGCGGGTGCGGAGCATTTGGGGGGTGCTGGTGGCCGAGAGCG
>JASSUY010039420.1:27844-55078 GCA_032466535.1 Forpus xanthops | reverse complement strand
GCACAGAACTGTTTGAGGGGCCTCAAACTACGACATGTATACTATTTAATCTGAGCCTATTGTAATGCTTAGCAGCATCTCAGGTTGCACTGTCAGGAGATCAATTATTGCACCAATAAAAGGAATTAAGAACTTTGTCAGAAAAACATCAGGAAAGCAACCACCCTAAAAGATACATAGACCAAATTTCATGCCATCATCTCTAAGATGGAAGAGAGCCCTCCCTCCTGTTCCTGCCCCAAATTTGTGCCGAAGCAGCAGGAGGGAAGCAGATTACAAGGAACAGTTCCCAATAATGTTAGTGAGAAAGCTTCTTCTGGGCCGGTTTGCACTGGCATACAGAGCTATATATGTGAATACAGTAAGTGTTGACCTCGATGTCACAAAATAGGAGTAGCAGCTACAGTGTGATGGCTTGAGGCTACTGCATAGTTTGTTGAATACAGAGAGGCTCTGCCTGCCTGGTGGGAGCTGTGCTGGCAGGACTACAGTGATTCCAGCAGCCTCAGCCTCAGAGCTAAGGTCCACTTAGGAGGTAGGTACCATTTCTTTTCATCAGCAGGTGTGTGAGAAAGTGTTATCATGACTAGTTATGGGGGAAGAGAGGGGAAGAATGGAGCTTTTTTCTTGAGTTGGACCCTGAAGTTTTGGTTTGCTGTAAAGGAACATACATTCTGGTGATGAAGCCACAATCTGGATATAAGGCCATTTCTTGTAGGATGTAAATCACAGTATTTCTGCATACTTTAGTGGAAAAACTCAAACTAGCCTCTAATTCCAGACAACAGAGAAACCCAAGACTGTTTTTATTTTATGAGAGGTTCTGAACAATTATTTTTATTTTTTTACTTTTCACAATATTCAAAAAACAACAGTACAATCCTATTACTTCCCTGAAGCAAAATAATCTATCTTCCCTCTGTGATCTTTACTACCCCAGAAATCTTCCCCAAAGGATGGGGAAGAAGAACTAGCTGCTCTCTAAGAGAATATAACAGAGAATGGACAGCTGGGTAAGCTAGGTACCTGCTAGAGGACTTGGACAGACTTCTGCATCTCATAAGCTAGCACAGATCATCTCAGCTACTACAAATAGTTTAACCCAGCACATTCAGCTCCTGACAGGAGTTTTTGATGCTACAGCAGCCTTGTGCCTACCCCTCCTTGCCTTTCTGTCTTACATGTGCACACATGCACTTAGGAGAACAAGTTTCCACCTCTGAGTGAAAGGTAACATCTTTTCAGGATGGTCATTCAGCAAGTTGGTAGTTTGATCCAGGCTTTCAAAGCTCTCATGCTGTCCAACGGCTTGGCTTCCTACTGCTGTAAAGCTTAGAGGTTCTTTGTTCTGTAGGGATTTGATTTTTTTTTTTCTCTGAGACTGAAAAAGAAAGATTCTTTTTTTAGCATGTATCAGGGGCTGACTTAGCAAATTAAAGAAAGGCAAGGTCATTGGTTCAAACCAAGCTATATCATTAAAAAAATGCTAAAAAGCATGATAAGAAGGGAACTAAGATTCTGGTTTGATACAAATCATTGGACCACAGAAGGGTCATCAAGTCCATCACTATGTCACAGACAGAATTCTAATGTCATCTAGCATATCACCCAGACCTCTCCACCAAAGATAGCGCAGGCCCTACATCTGCTTGGTTTGTAATATCATACTATCTTCAAATTGATAAACTCTTCAACTTTCTTAGCAGCCTTGAAAAGCAGGTAACAGCTATTATTGCTATTCAATGCAAGAGAGAGTTGCGTCTGACAATTACTCAGACTACAATCAAGATAGTGATCTGAGAACAGACCTCCTCCTGATCTCAGCTCAAGAAGATGAAGACTTAACCCATGTCATGAAAAAAGTCTATACAAACTCTCTGCCCTGGCTGATTCTTCATAGGCCTGATGCTGACAGCGTGATATTTCATAAGTGACCTCAATAATTCTTTTACCCACTTATGTGTAAATCAGAGCATTTTAGTAACAAGACTGGGATGGTGCCTACCCAGAAAGCAAGCAATCCAAATCTGCTACAGCTCTCAGCACGATGACAGGAGCAGAGCATCAGGTTGGCCGCAGTCCTGCACCAGGTCCTCCCCTCCAGCTGCTCCTTGGCCGGCCCTTAGACACATCACATCATTCATAATCCATACTGCAACCACCGAGCAACAAGCTCACTGCCAGTACACCAAAGTGACTGGCTGCCTTTCCTCCAAAGGTTAAAAAGCAGGGGTTTATCTGAGCCTTCTGGGAATAGGGTTTTAAGTTCCCCTGGGTATACATGCACATAAACACAAGCACAAAAGCTCACTGCATGTTGAATACCAGAAAGATCACATGTGCCCTCTCAAACAGTATTTGCTCTTTTCCTGCTGTCAGCCTCTTTTCTTTCTTCCAAGATGACCCCTGCTTCTTCCTTCCAAGAGACAGCTGCCTCCTTCCTCAGCTGACAAAAAAGGAAATATTTCATTGTTCCCTGTTGGATTTCACTGCTAGTAGCCTTTCACTGGCCAGCTGAGCACACAAATCACAGCCCCACTCATTCAGAAGGCGGCAGCTGCTTCCAGAGGTCCTGTATTGGTTTGTATTGGGATGTCCCAGGAACACTAGATAAAGAGCCCTGCATCTCAAGGAGAGTGTTTACCTTGCTTGTTGACTGTATCCTGTAATTTCTTAAAGGAGAGCAGCTCCTCTTCTCCCAAAAGATCTGCAGAGATAACCTTCATCATGTCCTGTAGATTGCAGGAGGGTCAAAGTCTCACAATAGCATGAAGAAGAAGGTTTGGTTATCAGATCCAGACAGATAGCTGCTCCACAGCTTGATAATACAGGAATCAGCACACCTAGAGTGCAAGATGTGAATCTAACTTGGGAGACCCACCTTCTGATCATGATGTGTCTTGAAGGGATGATACCAAAAGGTATGTCTTTCTGGTCTAACACAGTGTGGCCAGTCTTACGTTTTTAAGGAGTCTGGGGTAACCAGCCAGGCAGTGGTGCTGTTTCAGCTGAAGTGCTGAAGAAAAGAAGGCTGAAGGAAGGGTGGTATCTAGAAAACACAGCAGCACCTTGTGTTGACTCTTCATGTGTCCTTCCTCTCCCCTTCTTCTAACACTTCCCCTGTTCTCCTCCACAGAGTCAGCCTCCCTAGGAGAGCAGTTAAAAATCTGCTTCTGAGCTGGTGGTTTAAAAGGAAACGTTATGACAGAGTCAAAACTTCAGTACATGCTAATTTGAAATTAATTCCAGCTCCAAAACACTCCTTGAATTTTCTTTAACTGCAGAGCAACAGCTTCCATTGCCTGCAGAGTAAATATGCCACTTCTCAGGCCAAGCCAATTTTCCAAGTAAACATTACTGGGCAGCAAAATAGTACAATTTTTAACAGACAGAACTGATAAAAATGTGTGGAAAAATTAAGTAAAAAAAATGTTACTCCAACATTTGCAAACTTCCCCCTTAAACAACACACACACACACGCAAAATAAATCCTACAAATGGCCATATACGTTTGGATGAAACTCAAAAATTGAAAATAGGAAATCTTCAGTGACCACCAGAGGGCTCTGGGCGCGTGTGAGAAACGATCAGCTGAAGCCGGTTTCTTAATTCACACCAAACCGCCAGTATAATGCTAAATACCAGGCAAGTCTCCCCATTCATAGTATCTCTTCCTATGCAATTAAAAAAAAAAAAATAACAGCTCCCAAGAGGAAACATTTTTCTCAATCCTTTTTTTTTTTTTTTTTTGAGAAAATGTGCAAGAACACTGCTCCAGTAATGCGACTGCTGCCTCCATGCCTTCACATGCAGAAGATGCCTTTCATCTTCTGACTGAATATCAGAAAACAGACGCTGCAGAACACCAGAAGGAAGGGGGGGGGGGATGGGGGGAACAGGGAACGACGGACGGACGACAACAAAGAAAGTGAAAAGAGAATGTTTTCTTGGGAAAGCATCATTCATGCAATATGTAGGGCATCTGTCAACAATTCTCAAGGGTGCTGCACATAGATACACACATTCCCCACCTGTCTAGGGGAAAAATGCGATCCTAGATCCTCTGAATCTGGGCAGACATAAAGAAAGATCCTTCTCTACCACAGCATCTCTTAGACCCCATGCTGTATGCCAGCAACGATAACCAAGCTGTATAATATGCACTGTGCCACCGGAAAGAGCGGAATTGGGCTAGTTTCAGCAGGACCAACAAAAATAGCTGCTTTCCTCCCCCAAGAGCTACCTGCATTTTACTGCAGCTAGTAGTGCTCTTTGGTGTGGTTTGGAGTAGCTTTTATTTGACTTCTACTTCTTTCCAAGGATACAAATTTCCCCCCTGAGAAGCCCAAGGGATGTGCAAGTAAATCAACTAATCTGGAGAAATGGACAGTTGTGTATTCAGGACTCATGCTGCTTGGGAACCATAAGACAATCAATGAGATGCTCCTAAGGGATTATGTCTCTTACCTCTCAGTGATTTTTGTGGTGATTCTGACACTTGCTTGGAGAGGTGGCATTTAATCTTTAAACTGCTGACAGAACTGAGGTCTCAAGGTGAAATTCAGCCATATGCTGAGCAGCAAATATTCTTACTGGTGCACATCCTACCACCTGCTATGACTGTGGATGATGAAGACAGAACATGACCACTGTGGGAATGATCAGTAAGCACTATTCTTTACAATATCAGGCTACTTAGTGCTTACTGCTGTGTTTCCTCACAACTTTTCCAGGCAGAGCTATATCCCTGTGTCAGTTCCTAAGTGCTAAAATGCAGAGAAGACACAGGGAAGGGGAGGTGGTTTGCATTATCTAATGTTCATCAAGTCAGCCTGCAGTGCCTAAACTGAGACAACAGCAAAGACAGTAATTCCTACCTCTGGACTGAGCTGTAGTGGTTAAGACAGCCAAAAAACACACGCATTTCTTCAGTGACTTAGTAGAAAGTTCTCTCTTTACTATCATGAACCCTTACTTATATACAGTTTCTAACATACATGTGTCTTTTAGCCATTGGTTACATCAGTTAGCAACAGCACATTACTGGATGACCCTTTGCCACATTGCTAGTCTGTTATCTTGCCAAGTTCTTGTTCTGCAGTTAGTTACTCCCTTTGACTTGCTCCCTCCTCTGGATGCCTTCTGCTTTCTCATCCAGATGCCTTCTGCTTTCCCATCCGGATACCTTTGGTGCCTCATTCTTCATGGATAAGCTCTGATATCTTCCAGGCTAAGTTCTAACTTCATGCCTTCAGTCACATAGTCCCCCACACTGAGGTGCCTCTCAGCTCTCCATGTTAGAAGGAACCCCCACCCAGAACAATAAGGAACAAGAATGTTGCTTGTGTATGCTAAGTTGGGTTTTTCAAACTGGAACTGGAATGATAGACATGAGAGTAGGTCATATCTACAAAAATATCCAGAAAGCTAAAACTGCAGGTAAGCCATTTATTTAAAAAAGAAAATAAGTTTCCAAGAGAGGTAGATATCTCCTCACCAGCCTTCTTTAACTAACTCTTTCCTGGAGGTGTCTATAGATCACATGAGAAGCCAACCTTAACCACACGTATCTTTTCTAAATCTGATTTGGTGTCTAAATTACAGATGCTGAAACTCGGGTGTCCTGCAGTCCAGGAAAAGGGAGATTATTTCCATTCCATAGCTGCCATTCACATGGATTATCATCACTCTGTAGCTATTACTAGAAACTGTAGTAGGAAATCTTGCAAAAACCCAGCCCTGCTCTAGTTGAGGGTACATATACTGCTACAAGTCTGTAACCTGTGGGACTACTTGAAGCAGCTAGCACAGAGGAGTCTTACAGTTTGATCTGCTTCAAGGAAAGTGTCTACCTACACCTCTGAGAAAGGATCCTAAAGCCCACAAGGCAATAAACCCAGGAGGCATCTTGCATAGATATCCATCAGGTTTCTATTCTTAGAATGACTGTAGCATAAAATGTTCCCCAGTTTGTCTTGCTGATGAAGATAGTTCTTAAAACTGGACATGATGAAAGATGCCATCACAGAAAAACTGTTATCTAGGGTGCCCAAGGGGGCAGAATCAGTGTGTGTGAAAACAGCCTGTGTCACAGTGTATAAGCAAACAACAGCATTATGTTCATGAGTAATATCTCTCCAAGAATCCAAGCAATATCTCCTGAAGTAGCCCAGCTTCAGTTACTCAAGGGGTATGGAAAGTACTGACGATTGCATTTACCAGTGAGGACATTTTCCAAAATGTCCAAATGACATAAATATCTAATGCCCATTTTCAAATTTGAACTAGACACATGTGATGAATATGAACAAGGTATAACATTCATCAAACTAACTTTAGCTATCTAATAACTAGGCATTTCAGCAAAACTAATCATGTGGGTTCCCTCTGTAGCAAAAGCAGGGAAACAGAAACATCCAGAGGGCAATTCAGTGGGTCTGATCACAAGTGGGTAATACTATTCACTCATTACTCTAAGATGGATGAATATCTCTTCTTGCTCAGGTTTCAGCATGACCTCACTGGAGCATGCTGCTAGTTCATGTTTCTCTCCCTGACTGTGAAAGGACCCCAAAAAACAACCTGTGCTTAAATGCTTATCTTTTCTATGAATAAAGTTAAATGTGATAGGCCCACCCTCCCTTTCTATCACTATGTTAAAATATTTAGCTACAAAAGAAACAGAAGCAGCTATTCTAGAAAAGGGGTTTCAGGAGATACTAAGAAAAATCTTCCCTTTAGTGGTTTTGAAATTGAAATAAGAAGAATAGATATTTCAACCATTCTGGCACAAAAAGTTAGTAACAGCATGGCACTTTTAAAGAACTCTGAGATGACAAGACCTATATTATAGAAGTGATTCTTCAGTTTCATTTTGAAAATTCCCCAAAGAGGAAAAATCAGAAATACCACTTTTCATTCCCACTCACCAGGAAAAATATCAAGAAGCATAAACTTTGGCAAAGCCAAAGCTTCCAAGCCCCAGCAAAGTTGAAACTTATAGCCAGCACTATCACAGCACAGAGGCAGCTACTTCGGAGGAATTATTCTGCAAGTTCACTGTCGAACTGTTCATTTACATATGCAACATGGCAGAAACCTTGCAGCAAGCAAGAAGACTTGATACTAGCTAGTCTACCCCAAGATGGTGAAAGTTGTGATCAGTGGTCTGAATTCAAACATACGGGTATTGGAGATGTCATAAGCAACACAAGCTGAAGAAAAGCAGACATGGGATGACCATATATGCCCAAGCAGAGCTAGTCTGCAGCTCTTACGTACTCCTGGGTATACCCATCCATCTCCCATAACATTCTTATAAAGATCTTGCTTTGCCTTCATTTTACAGAAAGAAAAAATAAATAAAAAAAAGAATAAGGCTTTTTGCTGGAAACAGCAAATCTATATATTTGGTAGCTAAAGACAGGAGCAGCTTAAAGAATGGCTGCTTCAAAAGCTTACTGTAAAATGCTTCTCAGCTACAAGCAGGATTTATCCTCGAGGAAATGGAAGAAACTACTCCCTCTGGCTGCTCTCCCTGCAGTCAAGGTTGTACAGAAAGGCGTGAAAGAAAACCTGTGCTCTGCATGTCAGGTTTTGTCTCGGGGTCATGGCTGAGCAGTGGAAGGACAGGTGAGGTTAAGAGCAGCACAGTGATCCTCTATTGCTACTCTTAGTGACTGTCAACAGCCTGATCTGAGACCTGGATTAATCTGGCCTCTTGCCTCCTGTCTGTGCCTCCAGACAGCAAGGTATCTAAAGAGGCACATAAATGCAGTGCTTCAGTTGGCATTGGAGTCTACCCCATGCTGTCACCACCTCCTGTGCGGTAAGGCTTGACTCAGTCCCCAGAGAGATGTACCAAGACATGCAAGAGTTACAAAATGCCAGTGATAAAGCCTTCCAACATCTCATATAATTGTAATTGGAAAAGAGAGTGGTTATACGTTCCCTTAGTTCTGGATTTTCTTGTGGATGATATCAGGCTTTAACAAGAAATGGATGCTCATGTGACAACCCACACTCTTACCTTTCCACAACACAACCACATGGATCCACGTGTCCAGTCAGAACCCACATTCTTTCCTGTGTTCCCTCCTGTCCCTGTACAGAAACTAAAGCGAACAATAAATAAATCAGAAACATCACAGGCAAAGGCCTTTCCCTTACCCGTTTCCAAGGAGCATTTTCCCAGAAGAGTCAAAGGCTGAGGTTTCCCTTTAATATCTCTCTTCCTAGTGGTGCCTGTACCAAAGAGACAACATTCCTCACTTTTCCTCCGTCTTCCACCCCCTTCTTAGAGAAAAACTCCATACATTACTGTAAAATTAGGACTAATGTTGCATAGAAGAGAAAATCAGAGGGCTAGCACACATAGACACACAAAAGTGCTGCTTAAATCTTCTAACACATGAGTGACTTGTAAAGCCGCTACAGAGTAGTTACAGGGACTGCCACAGTGACAAAGATGGATGTCTCACTGCACAGACCTCATGCGCTGGTCTCACGGCAGCACACTGCTGGCCAGGACGTTGCCTCCAGCCCCTGCCAGCAGAGGTGATGAGCGGCAGGAAATCACGACAGACTGCCATGTACCTGCTCTGTCCCTGTCCCTTCCTCCCTCACATCCAATCTGGAGCATCCTGAAGGAAGCCCCATCTGCTTCTCATTCCAGACCATGTCATGTCATAATTATTCCTAATTATGCCTCATTTAGCTTTGATGTGTACCAGATTGGAAAAGAAGCCCTGGTGAGAGCCAGCATCTTGGACGGCTGCAGCAGCAAGGCGAAGTGAGAGGAAGTGTGAAGCAGAAATTAATGAGGGCGGATGCGGGGCCCCGCAGGTACAACCCTGCAGGGGAGGCGCAGTGGAGGGGCCTCAGCGCCCAGAGGCCCGGCCCGGTCCCGCTCCGCTCCTCCCGTGCGGACTGCCACTCGTCACACCCGCTACCATCCGCACGGTGGCGCCCGCCGCACCCGGTGGGAACGCTGCTCGGCCCCGTTGCAGCCCCTTAGCGGGCGTGAGTGCAGCACCTTTCCCCTCTTTGGGGCAGAGGGGCTGCTGGTGTGTCCTGATGGAGGGATGGGCAGTCCCAGCTCCTCCTGCTCCTCTACCGCCCACTGACCTGCTACTCTCCCAGAAGAGAGGTTCGGAGTGTCCTTCTCCCCTGTGCCCACCCCGGGGTCCCGCTAAGTCCCAAAGTGGCCAGCAGGTCTGATGGCACAAGTTCATCCTGGTCCACTTCTCCAGTGCAGGGGACACACGCAACAGGTCGCTACAAAATTAAAGCTGCAAAAGTAGCATTATCAAGACACTGGTTAGGGGCACAACACTTCCCAGCTTCCTGAATGGAAAGCCTACATAACTGATTTTTAATGGGTGCACTACTACTGCAGGAAAGCTCCACTCCCTATTTTTTCACACAGCAGCATCACCTGCAGATGCCCAGGTATGCACAGCACCCTCAGCTGACACACCGGAAGACATGCTGAGTTCAAGGCAGCTGATCCTCAAGCACAGGTGCTAGGAACCTCATGGATCCACCTTGGACCCTGGCTGACACTTCTTCATCCTTGTGCATCAGCCATAGGTGGAGTCTGAAATGTCATCTGCTAACATGTCGGGACCAGCAGCAAGTAAAACACAAGAAGGTCTAAAACCAGCAGGGATGCTTCTCAACAGAGGCTCATTTGGAAGGGGCACTTGCTGCTCTGCACCTCTCTGGTGCCTGTTCTGCAAAAGAACAGTGAGAAATCCTACTTTAAAGGCAACTGTATAACAACAGCATCACTGTGACCTAGTCAAAAAGATGTTTTGGGGCAGAGGGAAAGTAATCAGCTTGGGGACAAAACATGAAGCACTGGCATCTTTACACGGACTGATTACTTTCTGGAACAAAACAAAACCAAAAACCTAACAACTTCTTTTTTGCTTGGGTCTGAGCTCCTGCAACTAAAATGGCTGTTGGGAGAGCCAGCGCTCCACCGCATTCAGCAGCAAGCTGCATCTATGAGCTAATGCAGGCATTGCATCTGCAAAGCCGTCAGCCCTCCCCTTTACCTCTTTTTCCTCCTCAGAATCCACCTCATGGAAATCCCACCAGGAAGGCAGGCTGGCCTGCAGCCTGTCCTCCCAGCTCACCGCTCTTCTGTGCAGCAGAGAGGGTCACATTCCACAGGGAGGGAGGCAAAGCCACCTGCAATGCAAACAAGCAGCTGCTGTGGGAAGAAGCTGGGCAGTGAAGGAAGGATGATTTACTGATACAGGCTGAGCCAACATAAACACTTATGATACAGGTGTCTGTGCTCTAAGAGATTGCCCAACTTCATTCAACTGTTTTGTAAACTGATTTAGTTAAATCTGTATAAAACTGGTGTTTAAAACAACCCCAAACAGTATTTTAAAAGTTATTAACAAAACATATCACCCTAAAACAAATACATATTATGAAGGCTTTCTTTTTGCTGACAGGATATAACCTTTCCCTCTGTATTTCTTTTCCCCTCTGTTCTTTCCTTTAGAGGTTGTACATTCTTCTCTGCCATGATTGTCCTTTTCTTTAGGTACTGTACAAAAATAGGGTTGTCTCCATTCAAAAGAGTGCAAGTTAGCATTTCTCACTACTGTGTACAGTAGAGCTGGAGAGATGTTGGTTCATTTTTATATAACCTTCAGTAAGATGCAACCTGAAACAATCTTTTTAAGCAGATTTTAAGCAAAGTAGTTTATGGTGGATGCAGCCAGACCCCTTTCATTCTTTCAAAACTGATCTCCCTTATAGTTTGTAGTTATTTAATCCCTCTGAAAAGATGTTCTTAGTTTTCTTGCTCTCAGCAAGGTCACTTCTTTAAAAACAATATTTGTATTTTTCAGTATTTGCAAGTCCTATTCCAAAATCACCTAAATCGAGTCTTTAGCTGTATCAAAAATTAATCGTTTCAAAATCCCAAGATCTTTTTGCAAGCTTGCCCCAAATGCCCAATTAATTCCATCTCTTTCACCCAAAACCCCTTCATTTTTTTAAACAAATGCACGATAGAGTTATAAAACAATAAAAATAATAAAACAATACTACTGTACTCCTACCAGAAGTCACCAACATTAGGATTAGCATAGGTCAAGTCTTCCCCAGACACATCTTTTGTGATCTTTGTTTCATCCAGAGGAGGAGCTTTGGCAAGTGAAAATAATGCATTGAAGATGTTGAGGAAGACTTCACGCATCAGGTGGGCAGCTCTGAAGAGTTAGGAAGAGCCTGGGAGGTGAGTGCAGAAGTAAGGTTGGCTGAGGCTGGTCTGCAGAGGTGATAGGAAGCACTTAATCTCTAAGCCAGTGGCGTGACAGCTACAGGCTCTGGTTGAAAGGGACCAGCAGTGTTGAGTTGGGATGGAGTAGCTGGAGGACACACCTCTAACTGGGACTCTGGCTTGGTGGGCAGAGGGACATCCACTGCCTGTTCCTACTGCAGTCAAACTGTCCACACAGGAAGCCTCCCTCTTGCCTAAAAAGCACACATGCCACACAGCTCTGCTGGTTTATACTCTGAAAGGTAGACAGCCCCAGAACACAGCCTCATGGCACATCACTATTACAGAAGGGCACACAGAAACCTCATGCTGCTGCCCTCTGAAGAGCATAGACCTCCACTTGAGGAAGCCTGTGTGCACACAAAATGTCCTGGGAAAGGCTGTCATCCACATGCTCCCTGCTGTCCCAGATTCCTGCTCTTTAGTTGTCCCAGAGCCCCTTTCCACTGCAAGATGAAGCTGCGGACTGGCTTTGCTGCCAGTGCAGGGGTTGGCTTCTAAAAGCTGTGCCAGTAAGTCTGCTCTGCTCCAAAGCACACATTCAGAGGAAGCCTTATGCACATTTGGCAGAGACCATAGTCCAGAACCATCCAACCTGATGGCATCGCTGGAGGCCTCATGGGTAGACAGTCCAAGCCAGGATTTGTGACTGTTTACCTTGACATCCATTTGGATACACTCCAAGTGTAGACAAGGGATTTAGATATACAGATTATTTGCCCTCATGGCACCAACACACAAACACAACTACTAGGAAGATTAGAGACATTCCATCTGCTTAAACTGCTCCCCTTTTCCTGCCAGAGCTGATCACTGATAACCCTGATGATGAGGATTTAAGGCCCAGTGCCACTAACTGTGACTGGCACCAGGGTGATGATTGCATTTCCCATGGGACCAACCTCCGAGCTCTGTGCAGTCCATTTCTGTTCATCTCATTGCAGAATTTAGTCTCAACTCTGCTGGTGGAGCTCTATACCTCAGACCCCAGCAGCGGTCCCCAATAGCTCTTGTGCAAGGCACTGGATGAAACTAACAAAAAGATGGCTCTTGCCTTTTTATTTGGCTATTTAACCAAACTGAGATGATCCCGATAATGAGAAAATAACAGCAGACAACAGAAGGAATTACAGGAAATGTAGATCTTAGTTATCCTCACGTGATTGCAAGTTGTTATGCTAGTTTTACTCATACTTTGAAATGTCACCTCTTTGGGCTATGTCCAAAAATAGTTTTAGTTCATGCTGGAAAAATAGAGGCTTTGACCAAAAGTATCTTTACTAAGCTTTAACTAAGCCATTTGCTATCAGTAATTACTACAAAACAAGAGACACTCTGTTCAGCCCTGCATCTTTGGGAAGAAACACAATAAGTGATTATGAGTTTGATGTGCAATTACATAATGGTTTAGTCTCAAGCACTTTCCTTCGTGGTAGACAATTCTGTCACTAAGCTGTGAACTCAGAATGTGGTTTAGCACTTTTGGCTCCACGTGTCATTCGGACCAGGGGAGCAAAGCCTTCCATGACTTCAAGTGCACACTTTTGTTGTGTGAGCATGTTCCATGGGCTCTGTGGGAATTTCACCAATGCTGAATCCATCAAAACCTTTTTTCTAGCCCAAGTTACAGTCTCCTAACTAAATAATGACTTAGCTCAGCCTGACTCTGAGAGCGCAGATAAGAACACAGCAGAAACTGATCTCCCTGGGAGGCAGCCACACATATATGCTGTGCTATTGCACTCTTAAGCCTTTCAGCAATGCACACACTGGGCTCTGGTAATGTTCCCCTCTCACCCTTCTCCTGGAGTGTGCCAGCTGCTGTAGATGGTGGGGAGTTAGAGATGATGGTTGATGAGTGGTTTAGGGCATGTGTTCCCATGCTACCAAAGACTAGCAACTTGAATCATAGGAACCCCTTCTTTTTATTCTTCTCTCTTTCTGCAGTAGGCCCAACACTCATTATGACTAGTTGTTATTTATCTGCTCTCTTGTGATTCCATCTCATATCTCAGGTAGGAGATCCAACTCCCATTCATATTCTTGGTGGGTAAATGTAGTAACCCTGTGCAGCAGATAACTGCTGCTTTTTGTCCCAGCTTACTCCTTTGATGGGTGTTACAGGTTGGCTTAGGGACCGAGGACATGGCTCTTTGGAGGCTCTGAACAACCCAGGCTTTGATAAGTTGGAATATATTTCGAACTGTTAAGAGTAACCATAGATAGGCTAAGCATAAGAATGTTAGCTGCATAAATATATTTGTATAACTTAGCATAAGTGTTAGGCCTGACTGTAAGTCATGATGAGCTCAGCAAAAAGACAAAGACAAAGGCAGACTGTCCTTGGGCAGGCTGGAAAGTGACAAATATTTGCAAGATCTGATAAAGGAGGAACTAGGGAAAGTGCACGTCCGCGGAAAGTCCAGAAAGTTTAAGATAGACGAGCCTTGGCAGAAGTTGTGGCCATCAGCAGGATGTGGATCTGGGAGGCAATGATCAAGAACTATCCAATCAGCAGTTGGTCTTGTGCGTGTGGACAGCAGCTGTTAGCCAACCATAAGTAGAAGAATAGTGCGTAGACAACTAACGTGCATATAACAACATATAAATACATGTTTGTAGCATAATAAAGTGAGCTTGTTCTATCACTCATATTGAGTCAACTACTTGCTCTGCCGCTCCCCTCTTTATAGGTCACCATGGGTAACCCTCACCCGACCCAGACGGATGGGTTAGAGGATGCCTTCAGTTCTGTCCAAACCCCTGCTGTATTCAAATAAATTGCCTTTTTCTTTTTTTAATCCTCTAGGAAAAACTGTTTGTCCTCTAGGGCTGACAGCTATTCCCACACACTCAAAAGCAACAAAACCCAAACATACTAAATCCTTTGCAGTCAGCTTAGCAGGTAAAAGCAAAGGTACCCAAAGCTGTGCTTGTAGAGAGGCACAGAAAGAGCAAAGGGAAGCAGTGAGTAGGGGATGTGCTCATAACGACGCCCATCTAAAGTGCAGCCCCTGAATGCAGAGGGGATGCACCATGATGACCACCAACATAAGACTTTTTTCTAGGCTTTTTACAAAAGTTTTCATGAGACAGGAGTCACTTGTGGACCATAAGGGAAGAGCTATAGTGAGACACACATTGTTTAGGTGGAACTGTGGGGTTTGTCAATGGAATGGACTATGTGAGGAAACAGGCAGCTGCACTGCATAGTGACAACCATCTCTAAAGCTCAGTGCTTGACTGCTCCTAAATCTCTTCTTTCATCTGTTGTGTTATTCAACAACTGAGACTCTAATAAGTAGGTACAGTCAGCTCTATGCAATGAAGCAAAGAGGCTGGGGCTTTAGGTATCACAGCAGAAGCTGTAAGGCATTGAAACTGCAGACTTGGAAATCATTGCTGTGAAAGCACATTTCATCACTTCCTTCCCATGAGTGGAAATCCTTGCACCTCCTGCCTCCTCACCCTCAATACCCTAAATGACATTCAACTGCATTGTGTAACAGGCAAAATCTTCATCTGCAAGATAGGTCCACGGTAGCAGGGCATCTTCCTCACACTTAGGGAGAGCTTTTGGGAGCAGGCAAAGTGCATCACACAAAGAAAATTGCTGTTTCCAAGTTAGGTTGTCATAGAAATCTGAAGCCTCAAATAACAGAGATAAGGAATAAGAGTGATAGATGGTAGAGAGACAGTCAGTTGAAATGAGAGAACAATTTTGTGCATTTTTTTGGGGGGGTTTGAAGAATAAGAGCATTGCACTTCCAGCATATTATGTACAGTAAATCCTGAAAGGCCAAACAGAGGAAAAAAGGGGAAAAGTCCCTGAAAACCTTCAATACATTATTGAAATATGAGAAGGAAATGGTTTTGTTTCCATGACAACAGGTCCTATGGTGCTTCTGTTGGAGCTATCTACCAGAGAAAGAGGACTTTCCCTGTTAGGAATGCTAGTGAAGTGAAAGATAACTACAGCGAACCCTTCTCTCAACTGGGTGAATTTGCAAATCTTCCACTTGATCTATGTAAGTGCTCAGATGTTACATAGCCCCCAGAAATGGGTGTCTCATAGATGACAGAGAGTGAGCTCCTGAGCATGTGTAGGTGACTGTCATAGGCCAAATGTCTGTGGAGGTTTGAGTGCCTTGTGAGTTACTGTCCTTTCACCATGCTTCTTCAGTGTATGAATATGACCTGCAGTGTCAAGAGAGAAAATTAAGAGTTAAAAGCCTTCTTATCAGCAGGTTGTGGATTATGAAGTTGCAGTTCCCTTCCCAGGTAAGAGGACTTTGTTCCCATCTGTCTCTTCCCATTGCCTGCATACATATATGCCAAAGCTGAGGTGCACCATGGCAGCTGTTTTGCCACAGCATCATGGCATGAAAGAATTCAAGAGAAAAAAGGAATATGATACAGAAGATATATAAGAAGAACTGGAATATAAGAAGAACTGGAACAGGACTCCAAGCATAGCTTTCATCCTCTTGCAAACAGCATCATTAAATAATCACTTACTAAAAATAATCATCTTTAATACTGAAACTATCTGTCTAGGGTATGGTCATGCTCAGAAGCTCGAAGAGAGACTGTCACACATTTTATAAAGAAACTCCTTTTTTCCAAAGGACTTAAAATCCAAGTGGGTAAGAGGAAGATTTAGATACCTGTATTTTGCAGATAGGAGGGAGAGATGAAGTGTAAGAGGTTAAAGCACCTTCTCTAAAGTTACACTGGAATTTTGTGATACAAATGATTGAATCTACAGCTCCTGACCTCCATCCAAACATTTAATGATACATATATCTGCAGAGCCACATTTCCAGTTGAAGAACTCAGCAGACGCAGCTCAGCTGCTGGGACCCAGCATAATTATACAGGTGCAATAAATACAGGCAGTACAACAGTTCCATGGCCATGGGGATGTAGTAGACACTCCTCTGTCCACCATGGTTTCAACAAAGGTATTTTTCTCCCAAATTAGAAAGAGCACTAACTAAACAAATTAAAAAAATAACCCAGCATTCTTTAGCCATAATAACATATTAGATAGAGGAAGCAGGAGAGTATTTACCAGCTGGAAGATATCTCCACACTGATCAGCTGCAGTGTGGTCACTTAGAGCAGCAATAAACCACCCTCTCCTGTATTTTAAGGGCCAAACTCTGAACGACATACTAGGCAATTTTTTTGTTGGACAGGTCTATCTGCTGTGCTGCCTCTTCTTGCTTCTACCTGGCTAACATTTGGGAGAGGAAACATGGAGAGGAGGCAAACGGAGACTGAAATGTGCCAATAGCTAGTGAAAACAAGTATATGTGCTCTCAGGTACCAGCGCTAGGATCATCAGCAGCAGGCGAATGTTACAAAACTGTGCTCCACATGAGCAACCTTAGCACCCCTGCATCCTGAAGGAAAAAACATACACAGCTGTTAGGGCCTACACAGCAGTTTCCTTTCCTTACTCTGGGGAAGGAGCTGGCAGCAAATGTCAATCACAGCCTGAAGCTGGCAAAACACATCTAGAAAGCACACCAGGCAAAGATCAATGGACATAGATAACATCATCCCATTGCTCTCTGCAGCTTTAAATTGTAATGCTTCCCCTCCTTAGTTCTACAGGCTGGCATCCAGCCCTTCTTTCATCCCACATAGTCAAGTGCCATTCAGTCACTCCTGACAAACCACAAGAGCAAAACCTATGTAGCATCTTGTCCATTCCAGTTTCATGTTCTGCTCCAGTCGCCTACCATGGATTTCTCTTGTATACTCTCAGAATGCACAAAATCTAGACATCCAAATCTATGTTTGCACAAGACTCTGGCCTCACTCAGCCTCATATCACTATAGTCATTAAGGATAGCATATTACCTAGTACATTACCAAAGAGGTAGATTTCTTTCTCTGATCAGGCATCAGAAGAGCACGGGGGCCATTTGAAAAGGTGCAGATTTTGACCCAACCATGTCTTTTTAATTTCTTTTCCTTGCAATATTCTCCATGCAGAGTCAGAGAAAACCTGCAAGGTTTTTCCGCAAGGCTCCTCTGCAGCTCCCTGCAAAGCTGCAGGAAGGTGATCCTGGACAAGTATTTTCAGTAGCCCTTAGAGGTAAGGCAGTAACACAGGGACAGTCATAGCAAGACACAGTGAAGGACTCAAAGGGAACACAGAGCTCAACAAATGCAAAAGGACTGAATATTCCACAAACAACACAAAGGTGCTGTAAGTGATCCACCTCACAGCTCATCTCAGATCTCCACATCTAAGTACAGGAATTACATCATCCTTGGTCCAACTCAGGAAGTTTACTTTAGAGTTCAACGTGCAAGACCCTGGAGCACAGGAGAAACAGCAGCTGGAATAAACCTTCAAGTTAACATAGCACTGTGATTCTCATCTGCCCGGTACTAAATTATTCCCTCCTATTACCCCTTTTTCTTGCAAAAGTTAGAGAAGCATACGGGCCATCTGAATATTTGGTGGCTTCACATAGCCCACAGGCTGCTCTAAGTACAGAACTAGTACTTTATGTCCACTTTGCGTACTCGTGATATGCCCTACACTGGAAACCACATGAGGAATGGGAGTCAATGTACAGCCTTGCACACAGCCTGCCCTAAAGGAAAAAGGGTTTTCATTAGCTCCTTTCTGCTAGTGGAGCTGCACCCATCCCATAATCATCTGTCCTAGTACAAGCTAATAAGTGGGCAGAGATCTTAGTGCCTTCTGTGAGGACACCCCACCCACAGCTGTGTACCTAGATAAAGAACCAATAGATTATGGACCTGAGGCAGAAAATCATTCCTACAACTCAATTTGCAAGATAATTTTTAGCATCTGCTTCTGAATTCAGACAAGAGCAATGCTGCACCCTTTCTAAGCTCCTGCTTTTGTTGCATGGTTGTCACCATCTTCTGGCTTTTCTGAAGCTTCTATGAAAGGGAAATGCATTAAGGGACCTCAGGCTGGCTACTACCAGACACTTGTCCAGATTGCAATAGAGATCATAGCTTGTTTGGTTGCCCGCAGTCTCAGAAGAAGAGTCAAAGACTGAAATAGTGTGACAGAGATGGCATTCCTGCTGTCACCTCACAGTGCTGGAAGGATCAGCAGTCAGGCGTAGGAGACAAAACAGGGCACCATAGTCTCTCCAGTCTCACATTAGTAATCATAGTTGAAATGGCATTAATGTGTCAAGGAAAAGTGACTCAAATATGTTTTTCCCGTGTCTTAATCTCAAGATCGGAAATCCTCTTTGTGAACCTGCCATACATTGCAAGAGTGCACCAGGAAACCCTACTCCTTAAGTCACAAAATCTTTCAAGCCTTAGTGGTGTGGTGTGAGGTTATACTCTCGCCTTGCCTATACCTGGCTGACTGAGGCACAGACTAGCATCTCTCCTTTGCAGCATATGCCTGTCTCTCCTGCTCTTTCTCCTATACACTTCTTCCTCAACCATATCTCAGTTGCCAATTCCCTGTGAAAACTTAAGTTTCTCACCTGCAGTTGGACCCCAGTTCCTACTTACAAAAGGTAGGAAACAAGGTGCTGCTCCCCTTCAAAGATAATAAACCCCAGGTTATCTGTCTGGTCATACCTGGTACACACTCATAAGAGAGGCAAACAGAGAAACAGTGTAGCCTGCCATGGTAAACACACTTTCAGAACCTGACACCTTTAACTTGGATATCTGTAAGTGTAGGATGAATTGTCCTTTGGAGTTCTGCATATCCATGGCTTGGACACTGGATTTACAGAAGGTGTGTCCCCCCTTCTTCAGTAAAGGATTGGCTTAACCTCTCTGATGCACAAGGATAACACAAGCCCTGCCATGTGGGCTGAAGCATGCTGAGGTAACTTGTGGTTTGCACCAGGATTCAAGCTGTGCCTAAGCCACTCAGGCAGAGCTGCCCAATGCTGGCTTTCCTGTGGTCAGTGCCTCCTGCCAGGGAAGGAGCTGAGACAGACAGCAGCAACTGCTGCCATGCTGCAGGACACTCCTCATGGTGCTCCTGCTGCCATTGGCCTTCCCTCCAAGAGCCCATCTGCTCCTCTTCCTCAACCCCCATCTTATGCAAAGCAGCTCATTAGTCCCATTAGCAGCCAAGCACCATCTCTGATTGTTCATCAGTGATTACTTTGTTACTCTCCCTCACTCCTGTTGAGCCTCATTAGTGCTGCTAGGAAGCAAGGGAGCTGTTGGAATATTTATAGGAAGGGTGGGGTGTCCTTCACACTTTATGGCTGTCTAATATCCTTTCTCCATTCACCACATGTCTCCTTACCCCAGACCTCCCCAGAAGCCTCCTCTTAATATGGTTGTTTTCCAGAGGGTACATTGAGACTGGGAAGGAATAGACTGGTGGTTTGGAGAAAGGGAAGTGAGAAAAGCTGGAATATCTGTAGCAGCCCACAGATGAATGCAAGGAGATCATCATGTGCACACATACATCTTGGGGATGTACGTGCCTCAAATTCTAGCTTGGCAACCTGCACATGTGGTACTGTGTCAGAGACTGGATGTGAATGGGCCTTTGTGCAGGACATCCACCTCCCTGACTCTAAGCCGATGGAGAGTCCTACCATGCTACCAACAGTCCCATATGGGGTGACACCCTTGGTTACTTACAAGAATATTCTTCCATCTGCACTTCATCATGGAAGCAACTAGACAAAGACTAATCATTCATTCTAATACAGAGAAGAATAATCGTTCTGACAACAAGAGATACTCAGCTTCTCTGGGAGGAGAAGAGAAAGTGTGGGGAGGAAGAGAAGGCTGAAGAAAAATCACAGAACACGGAGAGGAGGAGGAAGGAGGAACAAAATCCTAAATCAGTTACCTAGTACAGACAACTTTATGACTTCATAAATGGAATATGCTTAGTGTCAGCAATCTGTGCTTTACAGCATCATGAGGATACTTCTCCCTAGTCAAATCCACAGGCCCCATTTGTGCCAGCAGTCAAACAGGGTGACATTTTAATACCGCTTTTCATCTCAAGATTGCATCTTCCTTCCAAAGGGTCCCAAGGAGTTTTTAGAACCTTTCCAGACACATAATTCATGTCTTGCAACACTGAAATGGAGCCTGTTCCTGAGAAGGGTGAGCCAGCTCCACCACTGTGCAGGAGTTTTGCACAGAAAGTAATGACAGCTCCCGCGTACCTCTGAAACCATGTAGCACGCATGTGCATGAGGAGGGGGATTTCAAGGTAGCAGAATGCAACTGCTAAGTGTGGAAGCTGGCCAGGAGCTGTAGCCAACTCTTCAGCTAATACGTAGGTTAGCACTGGGGAGCTGTAAGAAACAGCACTGATGATTCAGAGCGTGACAATCCTCCCTCTGTTTCCCTGGTGGATTGCACCCCTACAGGTGGTCAGCCCTCTTTGTATCTGGGGATGGCTCTTGAAAGAGGCTGCAAGCCAATGTTCTGACATGAGTAGTTGTTCTGGATCAATCACCAAAATGTAGGGTATTGTTCCAAGTGTGTTGGACAAAATCCAAGCTTAGGAAATGGCATCACACACTTCCAAATCCCTCTTTTGAGTTTCAACCAGTTCCTATTATTTTCCTTTCCCCTTCATAATGGTGCCTTCTCTCTGCTTCTCCCCTGCATAACAGGGCCATCTCTCTGCTTCTCCCCTGCTCCCTGCATACCTGCTCCTTGCCCCAGAGTGGCCCCCAGGTGAAATGGATTTCCTCTTGGAGACAGTGTACCTACCAGGCTATGTTGCCCTCAGAGCTGTCCTGCCCCATGTCCTGCCCCCAGGTGAAATGGATTTCCTCCTGGAGACAGTGTACCTACCAGGCTATGTTACCCTCAGAGCTGTCCTGCCCCATGTCCTGCCCCCAGTGAAGAGTCATCCTTGCTTCCCACGGAGGTTGGTGCTGGCTAACAGACATGAGGCAGGGTTGGCCTTCACTCTCTAGGAAGTGCTGCTCAGCTTTGTCTTGTAGATCTCACAGGGAATCACGATCCTCAACAGAATATGAGCAAAGGCCATGTGAGACTTGAGCAGAGCCCTCTATCCCATAAACCCATCAGGAACTGAACCTTCCCTTCCTCAGCCACTGGATTGCTGCAACAGCAACCTAAAGCTGCTGGGGAATGTCCGCCCTCCTACACATGCAGAGGCTCCTTCCTCTGGCTCTCCAAGTAGCCGGAGCAGAGCTTTTCCTGACCTTTGTAGCTGCAGGACATCATGCATACAGTATTATGTTTGTATATCTCCTCCACCTTCTTCATTGATGCATCCCTTCACTTTCAGCTAATTTAATCGACTGCTCTGGTTATGAAGAATCATGGTTTCTAGGCACCATGAGTAATACTTAGCATGATATCACCATTTTCACATCCCAGAGCTGTGCAAACCTTAACTAACACTAACTCTAATTAGCTACAATTCACTGGAAAGTAGGTAAGCTGAATATTAGCCCCATTTTTAGCTGAAGACACTAAGACTCAGAAGGCCCAAGTTACTTCTCGCTGGTGTGGAGCTGAGTTCAGCAAAAGGACCTGGGTGAAAATGAGCAAATATATTTTCTAGGCTGTTTCACTACCTTGAGGGATATCCTGGCCTCCCACAAAACTTACATCTGCCCCAGCTGCCTCCGTCTGCCATGTCACAGCCCCGAAGTGCCTGTGTGATGCTCAAGCAGTTAAGAATCTCTTCCCTTCACCAGGGAAGCTGGTGGTACCTTCACCTGCTGCTATCCCCCCAGAGCATCCAACTGGCACACACAATGCCACTGGGCCTCAAGAAGCTTTCCTACAATCACAGTCAAGCAATACTAGGGCCCAAGCTGCCCCCTTTCTCCCATTTTCCTATCTGAAAGACGTTGGATGAAATAGAAAAAGTCTGTATTGACTGTGCTAAAAGCCAAATTATGGGTGGAAAGTGGTGCTCTGAAGTCCTACCATGGTTCACTTAGCAGTTGCTGGAGAATATGCAGTTTTTAAATGCTTTCTTTAAACAAAGCATGGCCTTTGTGCAGGGACATTTTAGTTTTAGATATTGCAAGTCACTGCTGTGTTATTCCGTCCCCAGAAACTGCCTGTGCTTTCTTTTCTTTCTTGATTGCTCTTCTCCACTAAAATCCAAAGCTATCTTTAACAGTTGAGAATCAGGAAAAATCTTTCCTTCTTCCTTCATTCTTGCTCCTCTGGTTTATAGTAGACTTTTCAGCAAGGTCATCAGAAATACTGACTGGAAGATTGGTTTACGAGACAGCTGCTAACTCAGGCAGTTAATCTGCCTCAGAAACCCCTCAAGCCACTTCTATTAGCAGTAGCCCTCACCTTCACTCCTCCCTGTGTCATCACACTCTTCTACCTGCTCTGCTGCACTACCTTCCTACCCAGAGGTGGCTGCATTTCTCTTGAGGCTGCAATCATTGGGGTTTCCTTCCCTGCATTGCTTACAAGGGAGCCTGAGCTTCGAGCTGAGCTGTTGAGACCTTTACAGAACAAGATGTCAGGATCTCTCTCTTGCAAAGACATTGTGGAAGTTTCTCTTGCTTAGTTTTGTATTTACAAGGACAGAAAAGGTTGGAGAAGTATCACAGCTATTGATGGAAATAGTTTTGTCCAGTAGTAGGATTGGACAAGAAGAAGTGTCAAAGGTAGTGCTACCCAACTTTGATGATTCTTGAGTGGAGCAGGGTGCCACTCTGCAGGCTTCTTTGTACTGTTTTGCTACCATATAAATGCGGGGTGCACTTGGATCTGGTGAACAGTAGGTATCTCAGGTCCCTGCTCCGCAGGAGACCAGAGTGGAGTAAGATTGGGCATGGAGAATATCAGTTAATATGGCCAGAGGAATGGAGCAGCCAGCTTGGGAGGATAGATCAAAATGACTGTCATCTTTGCTTTGGAGGATGTTGGCAAATTTTACAGTCACCAAGGCCATAAGACATTGAGAGCTGGGCTTCTGGGACCATTGCTCCAACTTGGTGGGTCATTTCATTTTAGGTCTCACCGGTATCATGCAGAGTGGATGTTCTTTCACACAGGCCCAGCCAGTACAGACACATATCACACAAAGGAAAACCTGTGGCTGTCCCAGGGTTTTTGGATTTGCTTATTTTCATCCTGGTCCTTTTGATGAACTCAGCACCAGCCACCCTTTGCCTTCAACCTAGTCACATGTCAGTGTACGTAGTGGGCAGACAGTGGGACAGGCAGGACCCAGGCACCCTCTAAACACTGGTTCTTTACACTGCCACAAAACTGCTGCATTGTTATCTATGGCTGTAGCCTTGCATAGCAGGAGTTCCACTTGAAGTCATCAGGGCTGTAGAAGAGCAGAAGGAATAAAAAAAACATTTTGCATTCAAGTGATGAGCATGCGTCCCCACTACCTCAGAGAAAAAGTGAGTATGGACTTCCCTCATGTTATCTGAGCACCTTGAGGTGCTTAGAGACAGAGGGGAGGATAAAATTGCAGTCACTTCCAGTCTCCCTGGGAAGATGAGCATTCCACCTAGCCAGTAGCCATCTGCCAACTGGGATGAAGGCATTGCTTCTCCTTATTGCTATAACCCAACCCTCTTTTCCTCACTAGATATATTTAATAAGCAGTGCTCAGTCTGACAGCTGTCTTGCAGCTCACACATGAGTTTGAGCCAGAGTTTACAGAGAAATGAAGAAAAAGCATATATAATCTCTAGCATTTCTCCTTCCACATTCACAGCCTGCCTTCTAAATATTCTGAACTCACCTTTGCCTCAGGACTATAGCCATGCATCAGCACTTATTCATTCAACATATAGTTTCTGGTGACAGAAGGCATCATATGTGGGAACAGGTGGTGGAGAAAGAAAGAAGCAGAGGAGGAGAAAAAAATTATCCCTCCTTCAGTTACATTCTGTATGGAGAGGAAAGCAATGTCAAATTGAGGAGCTTGAAGAATTAATTCAACCACAGGCTTTGGAGAACACACCTACCTTCATGGGGCTGCATCTGAATATCCCATATTCTTCATGCAGAACATCTTTTAGGGTTTATCATACTTTAACTCCCTTGCTAGGAATGGTTCTGCTCTGCTGTTGCACAAATCTCAACTGATGTAGGAGAGTTCAATGAGACACCGTATTGGGGGTGATGATTTTATTCTAAACCACTGATTTCATTCACACTCATTCTTTCATGCCCACGTGTTCCCAGGCACCAACAGGTGACTATGTGCTCAAGCTAGGACTCCTTGCAAAGGCAGGGAGACAAGGAACATGAGCTAATGACCCATCACAACTCCAAAGTTTCTTTTAGGTAGGTGGCCACAGGTTGGTTTTAGAGCTGCCTTTTGCTCACTTTAAGGGTCCACGGTGGTTGTGATTTTTTGTCTCCCCACCCTAGTCCACCTGTCAGAAGTATTAGGAAGCATTGTTGATTTACTCATTCTCTTTAATCTCCTTACCATCTTTAGTGGCTTTAGGCTTGTCCTTTATCTTACCTCTTAAAGGATTCAGTCTGTCTTTTGCTTTATTCCCAATCTGGGTATATTTTGAGCAGCTGCAAGATGAGCTGTGATCTTGATAATCTTCTATCTTAGGTGTCACCAATGGCTGTCATTCCTGTCCTTCTGCCATATCCTCTGGTACTGTTCATGCCCAGCCATTCCGCTCTCAGTGTTGCTGTTAAATCTCTACGATATCTTTGGCTAAGGCATAGTCCCAGCCCACACACCTTCCATCACTATGCATGGAAGATCCTATCACAGAGGACAGACATTTTAAATGCATGGCATATTTAGCAAAAAAAAAAAAAAAAAAAAAAATGCTGTTTCACTCATTGGTGATTTTTGTGTCTGTAAGAAGCATGTTCTTACTGCACAGTAACTTGGTGCAGAGAGTTTGTAAAAAGGGCTTCAGTCACCACCAAGAGACGTGGGTGCATAGAGAACCTGTCCCTTGGTTGACCACTGTCAATTTGAACATAGACGATGTAACTAAGCAGTGGGAAGGGGAGAAATCCACATTTGGGCAAGTAAAATCCTAAATCTGAGCAGTAGATTTTTGCTTTTTGCTTTCATAATGCTGTCTGTTTGAAGACGATTACCTGGTGGAAAAGCTGGACTGGGGCCTGGTAGAGGGGACAGCTCCCTAGTCAGGCTGGGAAGTTTTCTGGTGAGCTCAATTTCTCAGCTCTGCATCAGGGTAGCCATTTGCCATTCAGCTCCCCTGGGCTCAGGCAGAGCCCTGTTCCCCAGCATGGTAGTCCACCAGGCATCCAGTAGCTTCTCCTTACAGATAAATTCAGGATCCTGCTGTGAGGGACTGTGTGAGGTGCAGATTTACTGATGTACTTGGGTGCCTGGGAGTTTCTGAAGATCCCACTGTCAGGCATCTGCATATTGTTATAAGCCTTCTCCCTAGGACTAAGGGATTTACCCTGCACACATAAGAAGCTGAGTCCAGGACTGAGATCACCATAGCATCTTTCTGGTCCTATACCCCATCCAATAGCTGAAGCTGCCCTGGGGGGGTCTCCCTTGGCATAGCCATGGCAGCGCAGAGGTGAGATCACTCACTTCAGGAAAGATAGTTTTATTCCTCCATCCCTTAGGGTAGGTGCCTAAAATATCAGGACATTTGGGTCAGATTTACTTGTGTCGGATTTGGGTCCTAAATCCTTAAGTACAGTTTCACATTGATGTTTGTATCACCTCACCAGAGTTGCTATGTGCAGCATGCAGTTCTCCTCTCCAAACACAGAGGTCAGTGTGCTCAGCCCTCAGCACTTTCTAACTGCTCAAAATACCGGAGCAGAGCTGAACTGAAACCAGCAGCAGTTGCATACAACAGATTTTTAGGGGTGATATCAGACGGAGATATTGTGGTTTACCATTAGCAGAAGAGATTGCTTATATTGTAGGAGAGAAAAAATGTGGTGTCTGTGGTCTTGTTTTTTCTTCAGTGCTTGACAGGTGGTGTTAGAGTTAAGGTTATGGTGTGTGTAACCAGTAAGGTGGGGTAAGTTAGACCACTGACCCTGTCTGAGTAAGGACTAAATGACCTAAGTTTTTTCCAACCTAAATCTATGGTTTTGGCCCCAAATACAGAGTCCATTTTCAGTTCTGGAAGAACTGCACTGTGAATACCAGGTTCTGAATTTATCTCATGTATGAGAAAGTGATTTCTTTTTTTTGTTGTAGTAGTAATCCCTAAAAAAAAACCCTTTAAAATATCTTAAAATACCTGCTAACCTGGAAGACACATAATGCAACACACATGAATAAAAGAGCTTAGATTTACAAACAAAAACAAGTGAAAACCAGCAGCACCTCGCAATATAAAGTGTATTTGAAGGTTTTAATAGAGTTGAGAATGAGTTACCTCCCTTGTGATCAGTAAAGTAACAGGCAGTGGCTGAAATGGCTCAAATAAAATGCAGCTATTTTGAAGGCAATGAGCCTTTACTTCTCCAACAGCCACTCTCTCCATTTACCATCTCTGAGAGAAAATGTCTGGATTTTCTGCAGGTAAGGAGAAGGAGGAATGTTAGCAAACAGAAGACATGCCTGAAAAGGCTGAAGTAATTACATTTAAGGCTAAGATCTCATGGGAAATAGAAAAATGAAGAACTGATCTTGACTGTCCAAACCTTTGTCAGTGTATGAGGAGTTTTGGGAGGGTATCCTGCTCTGTAGAGGACTAAATCAGGCAAGGCATTGAGATTGCTGCTTGGCCATCCCAGGCAGTCACACAAGAAATACTCAGTGTGCTTCTAACAAACTGTCACAAAATTAAGACCAATAACATGCCACCACTGTAAAGTGGCTGTCATGGGTTCAGCAGTGGCAGTCATTTTTCTTTAAGCAGTAGCTGGTGTAGCACTGTGTTTTAGATTTTTAGCTTGGGAGCAGTGCTGATAACACCAGTGTTTATAGTTATGGCTTAGAATGTTCAGACTGGCCAAGGAC
>JASSUY010039420.1:1622-27744 GCA_032466535.1 Forpus xanthops | reverse complement strand
GACTTTTATTTTTTTGGGTGCGCCCCCCCCCCCCCCCCCCCCCCGTGAAGTGGGGGGGGAAAGAAGGTTGGGAGGAGTGAGTGGGCAGGCAGACTGATTTACGCCTGAAACCGCGACAGTGGCATTGGAAGAGGCTAGAGCTAGAGCAGTACTGCCATTGTTGTGGACCTCTCCATTAAAAGGGAATTTGTTAAGCTAAATTTCCAGGTCATCCTAGAAGGCAGCATCTCTGCTCATGCAGGGAAGAGGTAAAAACAGTTCAGACATCTAGCAGGAAAATTAATAAGTTCAGCAAATGTCTTGAACATGTGAGAAAGACACATCAAAGGTACCTGAAGCTCTACTACTGCTCTGTGATTTGCACCCTGTCCTGAGCTATGACTGTCTCCAGTGATGTAGAGAAAGGTAGAAAAGAAACAAAAGGCGGAAGACCGGATGGAGTGAAGTCGAAGTCCTGACAATTTCAGAAACATTGAACTATAAGCCTGACACAAGATAAATGTAATGGAAGCAAACAGAGATTGAGTTTCCTTCCAAATCCATTTGGCAAGCCAATGCAATAGACAGTTAAGTACTCATGTTTCAGAGTTATTTACTCTCTTTAGAAATCCACCTATTTAGTTACATGCATACTTACCAAGCTTCTAATGTAATATACTGCTGAGTGGGGTTCAAACATTTCTGTTGTGAAAGCAGAGTTAGAGATAAACTGAGAACTGGAGCAATTCTGGATACCTTGCCAAAGACCCAGACAGCAAGGCATGTTTTCAGCACATTAAAATCAGTGTACTGCATGCAGATGCAGCTGCTTTCAGTGATCCATCCCCATCTTGGTTACAGAACACATATCGTCCAGTTGTGGAGAAAGCACCCACAGCTCCAGAGACCACACAGATTCATCCCAAAAGCATGCTGCAAATGGTGTCTCCAGCTCTGAAGCAGTGACAGGTAGGATGGCAGCAGTACCACACAGGCTGGCTGGGTGTCATGCATTGTAGGACAAAAAGCTCTTGGACAATGGAAAGGGAACAAACTCTTCCTGGAACAACAGACACTGAGTTTCTCAATATCCATGCAGAACAGGGCAGCTCTGCTTTTACACTTCACTTGAAGACTATGATACAACACCTGGAAATGCAAGCCAGGAACACTTGACATTCCAGGAAGAACTGTCTTTTTCAGAAGTGTACATAACCTGCTATGCTAACTGCACTCTCACTTGGTCTGATGTTGCAATTTAAATATCTCAAAATGGGTTAAGAATTGGGACGGGAAGAGAGTGACAGACCTGTCTCCAGCTGGTTTCTCTCACCTTTGGCAGCACCCAAAACTGCAGGACTCTAATCTGGATTGCTAGACGTTGCTCCCCAGGCCTTCCCAAACCACATAGGAAGAGCCAAATACTATCACAGAGAAATGATTAGATAAGCAGCATGTAGCCATCTCATCTGAAATTTGTCAGAGGAACTAGAATTAACTTTTGTTGCACTGAAAAAACTTCAAGGGTCACTTTTCACATCTTTTCTGGAACTGCAGTAGCACAAGCACAAGTGGTCCACTACATGCCCAATGTAAGGTGTCTACCCAATTTGTTTTCCTTGAAAGCTCCATGCCCATGATCCACACTGATCAGGGCAGATCTGCCTCGATTATATATACAAAAATAACTCACAAAGGTGCAGCTCAAGGCCAGGGACACTGGAGGTTTCAAAATATCTGAGGCCACAGATATGTACAGAGAAAAATGCTGAGAACTTGAACAAAATATTCATAGAGTCTAAATGGGGTTTTAGTCTCTGTTTTAGGGGCTGGAATGGAAAGAATGAGAAAGTACACCCATTTGGGGTTTTGATGTCATCTCAAGGTGTGTAGTGTATGTCAAGGCTCGGATAGATTGAGGTTTATTGCAGCTCTCATATACTTAATGACCAGGTGCAGAGAAAAATAAATGTTACAAGGGGATTTGCACCATAGACTGTAGCTCTGTTTGGAAGTTCATCTGGACAAGGAGAAGAAGCTCTACTCTGGAGAAGATTCCAGTATTTTTAGTTATGTTGAAGGATGTGTGTCCCAGTGTGGATCAAGCCTTCAGTTTTCACAGGAGGATATGTCTTCCTAGCTTTGGGCAGGCCAACCAATGGACTGACAATAGACTAAGGAAGCCTGTATCTGTGCAAGTTAAAGAGGATTTGCCACTCACGTAGGCTAAGGAGAAGACAGGGATGTTTCCCAGAGTATCCAGGAAACATACAGGCTGCTGGCCTCACCTGTCAGGCATCCTCCATCAGGATGCCCATTGAGATCAAAACTTCCTCCAAGTTGGAAGATCCTGAAAGCAGAAAGAACAGCCTGAATTCTTCCAGCCATCCCCAAATGGGAAGCTCTCACAAACTGTTAGCAATATCCTGCCAGGCCCTATCTCTGAACACACAGCAGGACTTTTTGTGTTGTGCAAGGAGCTACTGAGTGGAGAAGCCTCATATCTCAGCCCACTGAAATTCACTGAGGACCTGCCAAGCTGTTGGGCATCCAGTTCATGCCCAACCAAATGTTCTCTCTGACACAGGAAGCTGGTTTAATCCTGTTTCAAATGGCTTGAGCATCTGAGTGTCTCTGCTTGTCCATTTATATGACCCATATTCTAACACTGGCCAAAGGATTCAGACAGTGTTATGAACTGCAGTAAATTTAAAGGCCTCCCTACTCTCAGCCTCTCCATGGCCATGAGTGTTCTATAAAATCCTACATAGACTAAATTAAACAGTGTGAGGAACAAGTTAATTGTTGGTGTCACCCAGACTGCTACATCTCATTGTTTAATTAACCAGTAAATCACCACAAGCGGCAGTGTTGTCCCTTGTAATATTTGTAATAGATAGGGAAAAGTTGCCTTGAGGGGCTACCATGGAGCACATGCAAGTACTAATATAGCCCCTCTCCTTCTTGATGTTGCACTTGCCTCCTACTGCCCTGGGTAGTGGACAAGATAATGAGCTAAACACCTCTTCTCCACAGGGCTGATCACTTACCCAGGCAAGAAAGAGGCCTAGAGACAAAACTGAGTGAGATTGGAAGCATTACTCCATCACAGCAAAGGGGAGCCTCTCTCCTGCCTGTCAGCGACGAATCTCAACAACACCAGCTGTCTGGAGCATGGTGCTTCAGTTAGGCCAAGGAAAGTTTTCACCTCTCCCTCCTTGTCTCAGCACCAGCAGGGCAGCAGGGCCAAGGCAATGATCTTCCCCCTGTACTGGGCACTTGTGAGGCTGCACCTTTAATCTTGTGTTCAGTTCTGGGCCCCTCACTACAGGAAGACATTGAGGTGCTGCAGTGGGTCCAGAGAAGAGCAGTGAAGCTGGTGAGGAGTCTAGAGCACAAGTCCTGCAGGGAATGGCTGAGGCAACTGAGATTGTTCAGTCTGAAGAAGAGGAGGCTCAAGGGAAAACTGAAAGGAGGCTGTAGTGAGAAGGATGTCAGTCTCTTCTCCCATGTAATAAGCAATAAAACAAGAGGAAATATCCTCAAGCTGTGCCAGGGTAGGTTTAGATATTGAATATTAGAAAAAAATTCACCAAAATGACTGTTAAGCACTGGAATAGGCTCCCAGGGAATCATCCCTAGAGGTATTTAAAAGAAGTGTAGATGTGGTGCACAGGGACATGGTCTAGTGCTGGACTGGGCAGTACTAGGGTAACAGGTAGACTTGATCTTAATGGTCTCTTTCAACCTAAATGATTCTATGACTCTGTAATTTCTAATAGCTTCCCCCCAGTTGACAAGACAAGCTCCCCCCTTCTGCTTTTTCGGGGGCTTTTAGCACCTAATTAATTAGTACTGATGGCAGAGTTTTATGCAAATTTTATTTAAATTCCAATCAATGCTCTCATTTCCGTGCAGTTATTTTTACCATAACATCAGCACTCAGGTGGGCAAGGAACAAAACTACCCAGGGAGCAGAATCTTATGTGCCCAGCCTGAAAAAGAGACTGGAAGAAACAGGACCATAGGAGGGGCTGCCAGGTGCCACAGACACATCCTCACCATGCAAGCCAGTGCTGAGGGGAAGAAGTAGCAGTAGTCATGGTTGCAAAGCACTGACAAACTCTAGTAGAAGCAAGTAAGTCTTGATTGTGGAGACCATAAAGTGCTGTCTTCTGAGGACTAAATGTTCTTCCACTAGGGAGTGACCTAACTTACAGGAATTTCATGCTACAGCCACCAAAAGGATGATGACAGCAAATCCTAAAACCAGCCTGGATCCAGGGGCAGTGTTTTTCGCCTATCCACAAAAGCATGGAGTGTCACAGCAGGAACCTCCTCAGGGGAGTCGTTCCCAGTCAAGATCAGCTTCCTACTCACTAGAGCTGTCTTGACAAGGCACCCTGGGGATCTTCACCTCTTCCCACTCAGATTGAAGGCCTGTGACCTTCCCACCTACCCCATTTTTTGTCTTTCGAAATACTGTCAGGCATGGGAGGGCCTGTGGAAGCTTCTACCAGCAGCACCCACGTCCTATGAGAGGGAGAGAGAAAAGCACATCTTTCCTGGAACTGGATGTCCAGACAGGTCAAATTAGATCCTCAGGTACCTCACTGTGGTAAACAATGTATCACTGTAATCTATAGGATTACATAGGAATCCTATGTAATCCATAGGATTACAGTGATAGCACACCAGGCTTTTTGTGCATCATTGCTAGAGCAGCCAAGTATGGGACTGAGCCTGCTGGGATCAATTTCTCTGCTACCAGGCCTGGTGGAGAACCAAAGCTGAGGATGAAAATGTTGCCATCTCTCTCCAGTCTACGGAGAAAACAAAGACTCTTCAGCATCTCCCCGAGACAAGATGCTTGGAAACACATAGGAATCGCCCATCAACCTGTGACACAGTCGCACAGAACGGGTAGGAGAACTTAGTAAGGAAGTCTCAAATTGCTGCAGATTGGGAAAGTGAGCTCAGCCAGGTCACCCAGAAACAGCAGATGAATTAGAGCAGTAGGATCCTATGTTGAGCAGCACGGGACAGTTTCTTCTTCCTGACTGCTGCTTCACAATTTCCCTGGGAGTGCTTCCTCCTCGTGCTGCTTACATTTCCCTTTCCCCTGAGGCAGCCACGGTTCACTGAGGTCAGAAAACAATAAAAACCTAGTTGACAGTACAGTCTGTATAGTGCAGATTTTCAGCTACTATATCTGACTCTCCACAGGGGACACAGCTTTGGAACGGCTTTTAACTCCTCCTGTTCAGTTTGTCTGTCAGCAGCTGAATCAATACAAGTGGCTTTGCCTCATGCTGGATGGATTCATGCTGTTGATCCCCTCCACCAGTCCTTCAACAGCTCTCCCTGTGCTACTCAACTTTTCAGAAATCTATCGATTTACTAAAAGCACCTCCATCTTTGGTTTCTACCTCATGTATCTTCCTCTTACCCTTGGCTTGGGTAATTATATTTTATTTCTTAGGGGAGGAGTGAGAAAAGGATTTCCACTGGAGACACAGTTTTCTTCTGCTACCCAGAGAAACAACAAGGGGTTTGCCGCTGATTACAAAAGTCTCATAGACAGTATATGCTCTTCTACTGAGAGAAACAAAAAGCATGTCTGCTACCAATTTAAAAACATCCATAGGCTATGAAAAGTCACTCATTGCCATCACTGGTGGAGTCATTAGAGATAAGAGGGTACAATAACAGAGCAAGAACTTCATACTAATGCCATCAATCATTAACATCCAAAATTTGTCAAATCCAAAGCAAGTCTTTGCTAAGCTCCCATACAGTCATTGTCCATCCAGAGAGAGAGACTCTGCAACAGTTTTGGGGACACTGGAAGAATCCCAAGGTGGAATTATTCAACACCTAATCCTGCTTCATAACCAGTTAGATTTATTAATTTCCCATGCCACACAGAGTCTTTTGTGTAATGGCAGACAGATGTTCCCCAGCTGTTTGCACACTGGCTTAGCTAATACTTTTGATAGCCTGAACCTGCACAGCAGATGCATTAACAGATTTTGACATGATGCCATTAGTTTTGCAGTTGATGGCAGGGAGGGATGAGGGGGAAGAACAAATAAATAAATGTTAAAATAGAGAGGAAAAAGAAAAAGACTAATTTATAGTCTTCTTTCTCAGTCCAGGTGCTGGCAGACAGCACTCCCCATCTGCACCATTCCTAGGGCAAGGGGGCAGATTCCACAGCCAGCTTCATCCTGCCAATATCCCCTCTTTCCCTCTCCACCTTTACACCTTCCTTTGAAGTGCAATTGTGTAGACTTCCATCTGGCAAGGAAGCCTGTGCTTCATGAATGTACGCATGCTTTGAGACCAGAGGGAGGAGGGTGTTTAAGGTACAAAGACAGGGAAAGTGCATCACAAAAGGCAGATAGTGGGTAATACAGAAACACTCTCTTTTCTGTTTGTTCCTATGAGTCAACATGATGAGTCTGCTGTGTAAAACATATGCTGCTTATACTTCTGCATAAAAAGAGGCAGCGAGATCTAGGAGCACTCATTAAGGGGCTGAATTCAAACCTTATTTTTAATCTCAAGCTTACTCCCTATCCATAATTAGGCCTCCAGTCAGTCATTGAAGCTCTATTTAGTTGCCTTTCCTCACCCTTAAGAGAGGATTAAACCTTCTACCCAAGGAGTTGTAAAGAACTCATTCTACATCTCATAAAGCCTTGCGTTTTACATCTTTGTAGAAATAAGCAAACAGTTTACATCTGAGCAAGATCTGAAACAGACACAATGAGCCTTCCAAAAGAAGACAGAGAAAACCCAGATCAAAAGTTCTTTTCACCTTTCTCACTGAAAGTTAAGACCACAAGCAGAGGCAAAGCAGGGGAGATGGGTAGAGCCACCACCTTTACCAGCAGTCACTATTTTCATGCTGGAGACAAGTTCAGGAAGCTGATGACAGCTGCCCTTTTCCCAAAGAAGCTCAACAAATGCAGAAGCATGACTTCAATTTGCGGCCTTTTTATAACTTCTGGTAACCGATTTTATAAACGAAACTCATGAGGTCTATGGATTCATTACCAGCTCTTGAACACAACTCCCTTTGGATAAAGTATGACCCCTTCTGCATAGATACTATGTAGCAAACTGTAGTATCTCTGCCTATGTGTCATTTGGCCAGATGTTCATCACATCAGTTAATGTTTCCCTAAACCCATTCACCAACAGATTTCAAATCCGTCCTTTAAGGGTAATGAGCATTTTGATGGAAACCAGCAGATATTCACTGAAGGGACCAGAGAGCTTGTCACCATGCCATGGCTCAGCAAGTACAGCTGCTTCACACTCTCTAGTATCACATATTCTCCTCTCATCCAAGTCAGTAGAGCAGAAATCGTCTCCACCAAAGTACCCGCCTCTTCTACCTGAATACTGTACCATAACCAAAACCAGTATAAGGGTTACTGGTTAAGCCTTTGCAAAGGCTTTATCTGTGCCTTTCATGTGAATGTCTCCTGCACCATCTCCCTGCTCATTTATCAGGGGATCGTTATTCCCAGCTTGCACAGCTTTGCTCAGGTTTTCAGGAAAAGAGGACAGCAGTTTAAGGTACATCTGATTTATACAGTATCAAAGAGAAAGTCACTTACTCGGGAAAATTATGTAAGCCTACATGTGTTTAAACACTCCATCTCTGTTATACAGGAGTGGCAGGCAGCATCCTTCCTCGGGAGATTTTCAGCCACTCTGGGATCAGTGCACAGTTTGCTTGTGTAAGGCTTTATCAGTGCAGTGAGGCAAAAGCAAAGAACTCATGGCTCCAGCCCCCTCTGCCACGCATCAAGCAACTTGGTTTGCCTGTTTTAACTTATTCCAGCAGTTATCCTAAAATCAGGGCAAACAATTACTTAAGGCAGAGCTCGTTCAAACACAAGGGAAGCTTGCATAGCAAGAGCCTGCATTCCTATAGGCCGTGAATCCCAAGCCTTCACTTCTCTAGCATTAATTATATGAAATCATCAATATTAGAAGGAAGGGATAATGTAGGGGAACAGAAGATTATTCAGACGGGCATGGCTGATTGCTGATTTATTACCATCTAGCTCCATGGTTTCAGTCAAGCGAGAATGTTGGGGAGGGGGATCAGAAGGGCCATGACCTTGTTCTCTACCCTGCAATCAGCCAGCTTTGAGGTTTAATATTCACAGCAAGAAGCTCCCCAAAAATGTGCACAGGAAATACTGAAAGCCTTGTGAGTTTTGTTTTCATCATAGAAGAGGGCTGATCCAAAGAACGGGAGGCTTTGTATAAGCCTTTAGAGATGCTATGCATCACAGCCACTGTGAATTAGAGCTCTTGGCTCTAGCCCTCCCCTAATATATTGCACTGGGTTGGTTTGTCTGGCACAGCACAGACACTCTGTTGCCTCTTGGCTCTATATACCCTGTTATTTCCCTTTTATGCTGTCCCTAGCAGAAAAATCACTACAAAGGGGAGAACAAATTATTTGTTCCTATACTGGGGAGAAAAGTGGTGGCAAACAATTGCTTCTCCCCAGATGACAAGTCAAAATTCTCTTCCTTGACCAAGAGAACCAATGCTGTTCTCACCCCCAGGATGGCATTGGGTATCTCCTCCTACCATGTGCTGCACTCCTGGATGTCCCACTCCTGCAGGACTGGCAGATAGGCCACAGAGCAGCCAAGCCCTCCTTGAGGGGTAGCTTCAAAATAGCTCAACTTGGGCACTGCAGGTGAGGTAGCCTGGTGAGGGTCCCAGGGAACACCCCTACAAATTCAACTACCTGTGAAACAGATAATCAGAAAGCTAGAACAAAACCTCTAGAGAGCAATGGAGTGCCAGCAGCCTTCTATTGTCCATACCACATCAGAAAGGCAAGTTGTCACTATCAAGCCTGATTTTATCCTGTCATTAATACACAAACAGCAGTGCCAAGATGGGTGTTCTGCATACAGCTCTGAATAAACAACACTTTATTTTTTCATGACACAAGTACATTTAGTCTTAACTCATTTAGGTGACTTGGTGGGTCTGGTGTCAGATAGGACCAGAGCCCCTTGCATTAACCCTGTTTGCAATTCACCTGAAATATGGCTCTCCGTTCACATGAAACATGGACTGTGGTGGCCAGGGGCAGAAGGCCTCCTGGGTGGCTCTGTAACAGTCTGCATCAGTGCTGCTTCTATAAACAGAATATGTGTCAGAGAAGATAGCAAGCCAGAGGTACAGAAGTATTCATGTGCTGGCAGTGTTCCCCCTGCATGGTGTTTGGAGGGAGACAGGACTGTCCTACTCCTCCCCCAGGTTCAATGTCTTACAATAAACATTGTCAGCAATTCACCCACACAGAAAGCTGTAACTGTTCAAACGACCATTTGTCTTACCTTCCCACTGCACAGGAGAAGCAGCACATGTCTGCCTCCAACCCTTTGCTAATTACAAACACAACTGCACTGCAACACACAGGTGCAACTGCCACCCATGCAGAAACATCCTTACTGATTTAAAACTAGGCTATATCAGTGACAATCTAACCCCAACAGCAAGTCCTCTTCCATCAGCAGCTGAGGGTTACCAGCCCACCACAGCTGGGATAGGTGCCAAGTATGATACTTGGATGAGTGACACAGAGTGCTATCACATCCCAACTGGGGTGCTCCCTCCAGCCAAACCCTTTGTGTAGGGATGTTGCATTTCGTTGCATGCCTTACCTGAACTTGTTACTTTCTGTTATGATACAGTTGGCATTGACACATCCCTCTATGTTTAGCATCTTTCTAGTAGGCCCTGATGCTGGTAATTTAAAACTGTGCTAATTTATGAGGTCTCTGTGAGACCTGGACCAGGCAATCCTGATTTCCTCATGACAGGCTGCTGTAGATACACCTCATTCAGCCATATCTGGTTCAGCGTTAGCCACAGCAGCAGCTGCCCTGAGTCAGGAAGCAGATGACCAGAAGTTTTAGAGACTCAACTATAGCTACAATCAGGGGTTGCACAAATAGACATAATCCTTTCAATTATCTGGACTCAAGTGGCCTTTGGACTCTACAGCATCCAATTTAGGGCTTAGTCTCACTACCGCTAACTCCAAGAGCCTATCAATTACAGAGGTTTGTTTTGCTAGTTAGTCCTTCTCTGATAGGCTTTTTCAATAGCTAAAATATCCTTTTAGCAGTAACATCCTTATCCATTCCAGGAAGGCAGACACTTTTCAAGTTCACAGCTGGTAACATCAGGAGTTAAATGGGAAAACAAGAAATGTGTGACAGGAAGATTCCATAAACCTTAAAATAGCCAATATTTATAATTATGAAAATTGTAGGTTTCACAGTGATTACACACATGACTTTGAAAAGTGATCAGGAGTCACTCAAAGCAAATGAAATATACCCATTAGGATGCAGTCAAACCATACTTATGTTAAAGCTTTTACAGACAAGGGATGTTCATCTTGGAAGCTGCAGGAATAACATACAGAGTGTTAAACTTGACCTCATGAAAACCATACTATTCTTTTAGGCTCCAATGTATTGGAAGGCTTACTGCATTCTTCAAATTAATGTATCTCAAGTCAGCAGGTGAAAAATCAGCAAAGCAACCCCCATCCCTAGCATCCAACGATCTCTGACTCTCTGCTATGGTTCTCATATTTAATTTGGTGAGGGGAAGGAGTCACATGTCTGTTCACAGCTCTTAAAGGTCCAGGTTTTCAAAGGGATCCAGCAGGTTTTCATAATAAGTATTAGCCGGAGCCTTAGCACAACTGTGCTAAGTACAAACCTGACAAGCCTCTGGTTGCGGAGCTCACAAAAAATGGTCCTGAAGACTACCAGCATTTTATTTCATTTTATTTTCAGTTGAGCTATTTGGGCTGCAGCAGGAACTTATTAACTGATCTTTTAATAGGTGACATTTCTGGAAGCATTTGCTCCAATTTGAAAGGTAATTTGTATCAGCTGTTCTGGTTCCTGTTCTGTGACTCTTTCCCCCTCCCCTGCAGAGGGCACCTGAGCTGGCAATTTATACGTGCTCTGAGGAAGCAGGAGGGTGAAAAGGGTCATCTTTCATGCAGAATGAGAAAAACGTTTAGCATAACAGGATCCTAAAAATGTCTTTACTTAGACCTTTACGTTTCCCCAAGTAAAGAGCCAGACCTCAGACCTTAACAAACACACCTTCTACAGAAAGGGCTACTGAAGAACATCTCCCTTTTTTTATTCTAAGACTGAGAGAACATTTTAAACTTGCAACAGTTTAATTGTCATTGCCCTAAAACAACACTCACTTGGGGGGCTTCCTACATTCTTCATACCATTTACCTAATGGTTTGCATTTAACAATTTGGATGGTTTAAATACTGTTGCTCCAGTTCTTGCAGAAAACACATAACCTGCAATTTGAAATCCTAGGTTAACTCCAGGCATTCAGCAACTCGAGGAGTAGATCTTGCAGGTTTGGTTATGTCAGCTGAGCATGATTTCCAGAAGATTAAAGGAGTACATATAAATTCAGGATACAATTAAAGCACTTGCTCCCCACATCTTTTCTCTTGTGCCAAGTTACCACCCAGGACCCAGCTAAAACTGCCTTCCCTGTAGGATCTGACTGGAATCCACACAGCCTCAATGGCCAGAATATCCACTTCATCTTCAGCTGAGCATTTGCTGGTAAGCCAGGCCTGCAGAGACTTCTCATAGCAAGAATCAGCCTGAAGCCTGTGGGTAAATTGTACCCATGGGCATCACAGGCAGACTTGTATATGAGACAGTTGCAGGACACTTAAATAAGAGATCAAAGGACGTGAGAGTCAGCCTGGTGCCATTCCTTACTGAGTAAGTCTCACAGGTTTGATCGCAATCCCCTCTGCTTGGAAGAGCAGTATTTACAACAACCAAGAGCTTCCTGTAGATGTCAGAGTCACCTCAGAACAGTGAGGCATCTCCTGGATGTGGGACTGGCTCCCTGTACAGTTTGGTTCCACGTCCATCTTGCCCCTGCCTCAGCTCTGAGGGAAGCAGCATTGCCTTGATGGGCTCGATTCAGAAAGAAAAAGGCAGTGGTTGCCTATGGCAGTAGAGATTCAGGCAAGACAAGAGTTAGGCTGCTGCTTGCTCTGTCAAGCACCCAGTCTTCCCTTGGACTATTTTAATCCCAAATATTTATTTAAATAAGTTTAAAGTCAATCTAGAAGGCAGTACTTGGAAGGCATTGTACTAGTAAAATGCCCTTTTTTTGAAGATTTGCACTATGATTTGTAGTAAAGGCACAGAAGGTTTTGGCGTTAAAGCAATGTCTGGATTACCTGTGCATGGGTTCTGCTGGATGAATTGCTGCCGTTGGCAGAGATGAGCCACACATCAGCTGCACATCTCAGCAGTATTTGCATTTAAGAAAAGCTTAATGTTTTCCCTCTTTAGGTCATTAAACTGGGTAAGCTCAGCTTTTGTTACCAGCACAGCCAGGACATGATATATCCTCCTACTAACTACCTGCATATTCCTCTAGTTTCTCATGTGCAAGTTTTATAGCAGTATCAGCCTCACCCAGACAAACCTGTGTGCCCCTGAGTGGAGTGAAACCACAGGTGCCCTCCATAAGCATCAAAAGGCTGCACTGGGGCACAATTTTCTGGATACAGCTCAGGGGGAGTAAGAAATCACCACATTTCAGACTTGCCAGAAGAGCAGCATCATTGGCATTCTCTAGCACAGCTCTGTAAAAATAAACCAGCACAGCCAGATAATTCCTGTAACCCAAGACTTGTTACCCCAGCCAAGGAACAGGTTAGGTAGTGAGCATTCACACTGCTACAGCCACAGATCAGAGGTCTTGGGAGGGGCAACATCAGCAATTTCTCCAGCCACCACATGCCCAGTGACAACCTTCCTCTCTTCCCAAGCTCAGAGCAGCAGTTAACACAGCCCAGTCCCAGAGCAGCCTCCCATTTTCAAGCACAGCTCCAGGGGAAGCAGTTATCCCCAACCCAGACCATCAGGCTGTAGGAGATTGCAATAATGAACAAACTCCAGAGCAAGATGGCTTCAGGAGGACATTAGCTGAAGGGCCACCTACTGCTTTCCTTCATACTTAACATTTCTCTGAGGTGCTTAATAACCCAAACCCACCCTATTTCTATAAGGAAACTCTCAAGAAGAACCGCATAAGGGGAGTAACAATGAGGATTTGTCCTCACCTGTGAATCAGTTTTATCATTCATAGCCAGCAAAAGGATGGAAGGACTTTAGATGATCACATGGTTTAAATACTTTTCACCAGGAGAATAAGTATCTTCTGTAGTTGTTGCTATGATGATAAAGAATCCCAAAAGGGGCTTTTGTATACTCTGTGGGTTGTACAGTTGCTATTGAAAAGTTAACAGCATTAACTGTGATGGATTATTTGAGTATGAAACATTCTTAGTCATAACCAGAAGAAGAGCTGAGCAAATATTTGCCATGAAAAATATAAAGGTGGGCTTTTTTTTCCCTTTCCCCATCTCTATGAAATTTGGCTCTTTGGCAGCCAGGAATAAATTTTATCAGAGTTTAGACATGAAGTGAGAGTCTGTATGTGTGCCTGCACATGGAGAAAGGAAGCTAGAGGAAGAGCTGCATGCAGAGCTGGAATGCAGCAACTCCTAATCTCTGCTTCTAGCTCTCACCTTGGTCTGCTTAAGTGATGTACCACCAATCTTAAGCCCTGAATTCTGGTCCATGCCCAGATTCCTAACTCCTTGGTCTGCCACAGACCTCCTATGAGACTGTATGAGACAAGCGCATCCCTTAACCATGCTGAGCGTGTGTTGGAGAGATTGTTCGAAGTGCTGCTGAGAGAGGCTGCAGCATATGGACTCAGAAAAACTTGCTCCTGAATTATACCAGTTATGGATTTACTAGGTAGCAGGGGAGCTTCACCCACACAGGCGTGGATGAAGGGCATGTACATGCACCAAAGGGGTGTCTACAGGTTCTGTTGCTGCTCCATGGAGGTCAGAACTGTGTCTACCTGCACCTGTTGCTGTCATCTGGGGATTAGCAATGCTATATCCTAGACTGGTGTATGTAAAACACCCCATAGTAAGATTTGCCAAATCACATGCCTATTGCTGATTATAGGCTATGTAGGCAACATGTCAGAGATGATACTTTCAAGCTTGCATCTTGTATGGACATACACATTTCAATGAGCATAAATAGACCTATGGAAGAAACTGGAGATGGGAACGTCTTTGCTAGATGATGTTGAAGTGCTCCACAAATTACTGTGTGTACATTATGGCTACACCAAGACATACGGACTAAAGACCTTTCATCTGCTTAGCATCTCTGATGATGCAGAGCCAGTAAGTACGGTACTCGGAGCTGCGCTTCCTGTGTCTAGGAGAGAGCTGTTAAGCAGAACACCTTTATCTGTATCACCCTCATCCAGCTTCCAGCTTCACATAACACTCTTGTATCTTCACCAGAGTCCACTGTGGGACAAAACACGTGTACCCACTTGCTAAAGCCACCAGCCTCTCCTCTGTTGTCTGGAGGCACTATCTACTCAGTGTAAGAGCTAGAGCAGGCTGGAATGCCTTTAAGTAGCTTACACTTGGGATATTTCTCCCAGAACAAAAGGAATAACTAAGAGGCCTGGTTCAGACAAGCAATTTCTTCTGGGCTGGCAGGATCTGGACATAAAGATACAGGGAGAGATGCTGAGCTGGACAAATCTTTTCTAGCTGAACATGGTTTTTCTCTGTCATCCTGAAATTCGAGAAGAGATTCCTCTTTGGACCTGGCACAGAAGAAGAAAATCACTCATTTTCTCTGTCTGTATAAGGAGGGTTCAACTGTGGCTACCTTGTGCAAGAAATAATATCTTATCCTTGTTCTGTTTCACTAAATCATGTTAAATGTTCTGACCTGGTTAATTTATTCAGTGAGGCACTAATAAATAAACAAACCAACAAATAAATGAATGAATAGATAGGTGAAACAAAGCCAAGACTAGTCTAGGACTCCTGAAGACACAAGACAGAGAATGTAATGAAAGTCTAAATGTGTTAAAAAACAAAGAAGGCTCTGGTCTAAGGCCAAGAGCAAATAAAACTATATTTGGATGGAAAACAATTCCAGCAGAAAGTCACGCAGATTAACTACAGTCTGAGGCCTACCCTTCCACACACCACCTGGCTGGGCAACAGCACTCTTCACTCCCTGTGATCCACCCAGCTCCTTTCCTCTTCTTCTGCACTTTACAAAGGTATTTGATTTGTTTGTGAGGATTCCAGCACAGAGCAGCAGTGTTTCGTAGGTTAAACGCTGGGCTCTAACAGAAACAAGCAAATTCAGCCTCTGCAGGCAGAAGAGGGCTGTTTGCAATGGGAATCAGTCTTTTGGCAGAAATCAAAGCTGTGGGAAGCTATGTGACAGCCCTATCTCTGTTGTTGGGGTTGTGATCCCACCATGTCCTTTTTTCTTACTTAAATGTGAGGACATGCTAATTGCAGCAATTGAAGGAGTGCATCCTGGCCTGGGCAATTCTATCTAATCCAGTCTCAGACAGCGTGTCTCTTCATTGGAGACAGGTCCATAGCAAGCCAGGATTACTTAGTGTGCTCTTTTACCCCAGGGATGTTACTGCTAGGAGCTGTGCATTTTTTATTCCAAGATCTTAGAGCTTTTTTTTTTTTTTTTTTCCTGAGTACATCTCATTAAGCTTCCATCCCTCCATGTGAAGACGAAAACTGTTATTGCCCCCATTTCAGAAACAGAGAATCTCAGGCATGAGGGGCTAAGCTGAAAGCAGCCTTTCTAAATGAATACAGGGAGGCTTTTGCAGAGTCTTGGAAAGAACCTGTCTCTCCCAGGTTACAGGGCTTATGATTTTATCCTAAGGCCATTTTTATCTCTCGCGTACCAAGCCCTGACAGTCCTGTGAGGAATATTATGTAAATATAGGTTGTAGCTGTTGATATAAATCATTGTAAATCAGTAACTGACATCAAAAGCATAAAGCTGCTGCTTTTTTCCTAATGGATGGGCAATTCATACACGTGACAGGGCTGAGAATCACACCTCCCTGCAAACCTGTTCCTATTCCTACTCTCAGGGTAACTGAAGGCAGTGCTGCCCTATCTCTGCATCCAACTACATGAGCTGTGTTCGGGCCTGCTGCCGGAAAATACCCTTTCAAAAGCTACTCCTTCCCATTCACTCATCTCAGATGCATTGCAGACCAAAGGGCTTTTCTCCTTTGCATCCCCCCAGCCACTCCTCCATAAACTGATCTCAGCCCCACTGTAGGATGAAGTCTTCTGCTCCTGTTCCTCCACCCTTTCTACTGCCCTTCTTGCAATCTCCCTTGCATCAGTTCAATATCCTGCAGCAAAGGCTTCCCTACCTGCCAAGCTAGGAGCTCTTCTGAGCCTATCCCAGTCTCACCACAGGACGGTGGCTCCTTGGGCCCTCTCTGTATGGGCAGGGGAACTAGGGTTAGTCACCTTGTCAGCCAAAGCACAAATGGTCCAGGGGCCACAGTTGCTGTCTTTCCAGCAGCATGCCCCTGAGCCAGAACCAGCTAAACACAATAGGAAAGTCTCCCTTAGCTTGAGGGCACTCTGGGCCAGGACCCATCACCAGATAGGTTAGTGGTGTTTCAAGAGAGGGCCAACATGCAGTGGTGGCTGTCTATGTTATGGCTCAGAGTGAAGAATAAAATGTGACTTGCTATGGTAATGTTTAATGAGTTCTGCACTGACACATGGTCTGACTGTGTGGTTATGCTGCTAGACACCTCATAAGATATCATCATACAAAATGGACTTGGTGATCATGGAATAATGATTGGACTCAGTAATCTTAAAGGTCTTTTCTAGCCTAGCTGATTCTATATGAGTTTGGACTCAGTATCAGTGTATGTGAAGGATCTGTTGCCAAGCTGTGGCGGCAATGAGCTATCCAAATCCCACTCCAGTCTTCTGCATCTTCATCATCCTCCTCTGGCCCTGGAAAGCTCTGAGCCCAGGGGATATCCAGCATCCCCCATCGTGGCACCCTGGGTCTACCCAGGACTTGCAGTTGCTGCGGCATTTCTCACCCCTGCAGTGCTTGCTGAGGAAGTCACGACATCCTCATGGAGCAGTACAACATCCATGTTGCACAGCTGTCCCTCGCACTCAGGAAGGTGAGTGTCTCCAATCAGCTGCACTGACATTTTGGTCTAGATACCTTAGCAGTTTGGACTGAAAAGGTGAGCAGCTGATATGAAACCTCCCTGAACCTGTGCCAAATTCAGAGCCCACTCCTCAACACAGAGAGAGGGAGTACAGAGTAGAGGAGAGATGTCATAAGCAGCCTGGGAAAAAATACAGCACAGGTCCCAAGCAGCTGGGTTGCCATGGTTGAATAAGCTAAATCTGGACTATGTAGAGTGCCGAGAATAAATGCATCACTACCCAATAGAATAGCAAAACTATCCAGGTAGATGTCCACTCCTTTTTCAGGCTTGACCACATGTCTTTGCTCCATTGATTTGTAGGACAGAAATCTTTGATTTTTGGAGCTGATTATCTGGTTAAGAGGTGACAGGGAAGGAAAAAGCAGTAGCTTTCAGCCCTCAGTAACCTATGTAGGGAGTGAATGAAAGTGACAAAAACCTGCCAGCACACTGCCTACACATGAAAAAATTCTGTTTCTAGTCCCCCGGGGAAGGCTTCTCCTGAAAATCCCTTTCCTGTGAGAAAATAAATAAATAAATACAATTACCGCGCCGTATGTGACTTTTCCATTTAACTTAGACCTATACAAAAACCAGCACCATGACAGTCATCAAATTTGTGTCAACAGAATGGGACAGCCTTGCAGCTCTGGGCTGTGACACACTGGGTTGACACTGGTGCAGGGCGATATCTGCAGTACCCACCCCCAATGCACTGTGGGCGCCATGAGAGATGACAGCTTTAATTGCTAATGCAGAAACAGGGACCACAGAGGCAGAAGTGCAAAGGAGATGCAGGAGGCCACACATGGGATCTCCCCATCCCCCTCACGTGCTTTCCCTGACTTCTTTCCAAGAGCGGGAGAGGAAGTCACCGAGGAGTGGAAAATGGAAGGGGAGGAGGATGGCGTTCGTATCTCCTTCAGACATTCCCCCTTGCTGTGCTCAGTGCAATTTACATATGAATGCTGAGGTGTTCTTCGTAAGCAAGAATTAAGAGAACAAAAGGATGCAGGAAGTGAGGGGAAGGGAAAAGGAAAAAAGACAAGACAGAAACTGGAGGTGGTGACAGGAACTCAAAGGCAAGGTTACCACTCAGTTATTCAGTGTCGTCCCTGCTTATGCGCACTCCAAGGGTATAATTTAAGGAGCTGCTTCCCCATGTTTTGTCCCCATGCCCCTCAATCCATTCCACCATGGTTTCTGATACATTTGTACAGCATCCAGACCATCTTTCCGGGGTTAACATAGCAGGCTAAGCTTTTCCAACCCAAGGAGAGCTTATTTTAGTGCTGCAACCCTCTGTTCTCTGTGTTACATTCAGAGCTGTTGCATGCAAATAACAGCCACGCATACACTCAGAATGAAAAAAGGAAATGGATTTGAAGAAATCAGTTCACACTGCTTGCACTTTTGGGATTTCCAAGGTCAAGGGTAGCAAGCACACAGGCTAAGATCCAAATTCCTAGTGAGGCACACACAAACTCCAATATTCCTAAATCCAGAATCTTGTTTGACAGGAAGTAAAATAAAAGTATATGGATTATCTTAAAGGTCATTTCCAGCCTAGTTGATTCTATGATTCTATGTGCAATCATACATACTTGGTTACAGAGTTCCTTAAAAATAGTTCCGGGTAAAACAGAATTTCTACTATGAACAGAGAATCACATCTTTAGTCAGTCTTTTGTTAATATAATCAATATCAACAAATTGCTCAACTCTCAATTTCATCAGGGTCTATATCCCCAGGATTTCCTCTGACAAAGGGGTCCCTCAGAATTTGGAAGACTACCCAATTATAGTTTTAACAAACTTGCATCCATAATGACTGAGTAAAGATTAGAACGTTAGGAAAAGAGAAAGAAAGAGTGTGAGAGCATGTGTGAGAGAGTTGGAGCTTCACTTTCTTATGAGTGAAGTGAGGAGAATTATACCTGTCCTTCAGTTTTGTGGCAAAGTGGAGCTGAGGTACTTGCTGCTGGATTTGGATCAGCTTGCTTTCTTTCCAGCCTTCTTCTTTTCTTCTCTCTTTCACATTTGCTATATGCCGACCCTGTGTTCTTATGGAAATGTTACATCACTTCTTATGTAGTCTTCTGAGTTCTAAATGCATTAACAAGAAGGTTAAAAGCTTTGTTTGGAGCAGGCAGGGAATAAAATGCTGTTGCTACTCCTAGGCTGATTCAGATGGAGTGGTAAGTAGCTTCTTCACATGGGGACTCAAAGGAGGTACCACAGAGTCATAACCTTGAAATTCCACAAAGAGCTAACAAACATCCCTTCCTACCTCTATATGTACTCGAGCCATTCCCAGAAGACATCTGTATTATCACACCTGAGAGGATAACTTCATGATGATGCATTCTCATCCCATGCCTATTGTAGGCATTACAATCCATGGCCTGGCATGGGAGAATGGCCAATTTTTTTCAGAAGCATTTCAGAGTAACAGCAGAACAACCCTGCCTAGTTTTCTTTATTGCTAACAGCCCCTGCCTGACTCAACTTTGGGCATGGCTGAGAAAAGCATGCTGCTAAACACTTGTATCTTCAGACCTGACCTGCTTTAGCCAGCTGTCATGGTTTAATCCTTAAATCACGCAGTTTGCTCATTCACTCCCCCCCTTTATTCCCCCCCCGGTGTGGGGGGAATGGGTAGAAGAATCTAAAGAATGTAACTCCCACAGGTTGAGAGAAGAACAGTCCAATAGCTACTACTACTACACTACTGCTACCACCAGTAATAATAGTGACCAGGGAAATACAAGGGAAGAGGATACAACTGCTCACCACCCTATGACCGAGCCATGAACTGAACTCTTCTGGATCCCTCCTCTCTGTTTTTACATCCTGGGCATGATGTGCTATGGTACAGAACACCTCTTTGGTCAGTTTGGGTCAGGTGTCCTGTTTCTGCTTCCTCCCAGCTTCCCCTCCTCCCTGGCAGAGCATGAGATTCAGAAAGTCCTTGGTCAATCTAAATATTCTAAGTCATAACTATAAATATCAGTGTTATCAGTGCAGTTCCCAGGACCAAAATCAAAAACACAGTGCTGCACCAGCTACTAAGAAGGAGGAAAATCACTCCTACTGCTAAACCCAGGACACCAGCATAGCTGTGAACCGGTGGACTGCCTGGGCACAAGGTGGGACATCTATGATATCTGTAGCCCTTTGATCCCTCTGTGTTTGGCCGAGCTCTGGCTCTTGCTTCATTAAAGGTGTATTTGAAAAGTATTGCAAAGTCTGGAAGCTCTAGAACGAGAAGATTGTAGAACAAAAGGAAACAACGAAAGAAACAAAACCCAAACACCTTAGAGGCAAGAAATAATCAGCTGGAAACATCTGTTTAAATTGTAAAATCATTTTGCATGTTAGTACACCATCTATGGTCATTTTCACGTGTTTCTAGGAAATAATTTCACTTGTGAGCATGCTTGCAGAAGCAGCAACATTTAAATGAGTCCTACAGGAGATGTGAGAAGAGAGATTTCAAACTCTCTATTGTAGGGATTTGCGTAAGAAATTTGATTCCAGGAATTACACACATGCAACAAGAGAACAAAGACCTATTATGTGACCTACCTGTCCAGTCTAATCAGTTCAAACACTAAGCAAAATTAATTACAACGATTAGAAACTGAAATGAATATGCCAGTGCTTCTCAAGAAATGGAATTTGTTAATGTTCCAATTATTTAAACATTCCAAAATTGTTTTCAGTTCTCATATTTCATTTTGATTTAATTTTTCAGTTTTACGTTGCCTTTTATAGCTTTTAAATTTGCTCTAATGTCAGCACATGTGATCTTCACATCATAAAATCTGAAAAAGGCAAAGAAGAATCTCTAATGAAAAAGTGTTTTTAAATGCATTTCCAGTGTTTTCTGAAATGAAATCTTCTTCATATTGAACTTTTCTTTTCCCACATCCTCTAAAAAGGAATTTAATGAAATTCATACAGCTTTTGTCCAGGGAATAGAAAAACAACAAAGAAACAAATCTCACAACCACTGAGATGAAGAAATTTTCAATGAAACACTCTGCCTAGCCTTGCTCACTGCAAAATCTTTCTGGATGAGTGATAGGTCACAAATTCTCTGTAGACGTCACCTGCCAAATAATTTCAAATTAAGTGTGCAAGGAAACCATGATGTGCTCTTGAATAATTCACAGAGTCACCTCTGCTATCTGCTATCTGTGACTGCCCAACTGTAACAAGGCCGCTGCCAGCCAGTCCTGAGACTTGCTGCGCTGGCAAAGCAGGGTGAAGTTTTGGGAAGGAGGAGAAGGAACTGACAGAGGTCACCATGGATGTGCTGTTAGGATACAGAGATAGGGAAATAAAGGCACTGGATGTGGACCAATCCATTTGAGCCTATAGCTGAAAGTCCAAGGCACTGGGTATATTAGAGCCCAATTCTGTGTTGTTGCTTCACTGGGAGGTGGGATGGGAGCACGTGGAGCTTGTGTAAGTATCACAGCCTTGCCTGCATCCTTCCTCGGGTGGCATACCCAGGCTTCTCACCAGCTAGCCAGTGCAAAGGGTTTCCCGGAAAGTCATTCAGTCCATTGCAGTCAATTAATCAGAGCAAGTCGTACACTCTGCTGTCACAAACCATTGCAAAGAGTTTCTGTAATCCTGCCTTTGAACTCCGTGGTTATTGCCATTTACAATGGGTTTATTAGAGGCTTAATTGAATTGGTGCTGCTTGCAGTGCTCATTGCTAACACGCTGGCCATTAGCAACTGTTAATGAGGGAATCCAGAGGATTACTGCGTCAATTACCAGGTTTGGTTTGGACCAGAGGGGCAGCCCACAGCAGGCTCTTGTGAATTCAGCTGCAAAGTGCAGCACAGTAGGCATGCGAGGAGCCAATGTTCCACTGGCTGGTGATGTCTTAGAGAGATGCAGCGTCACATCTCCAGGTGCTGGGGCTCAGCCACCCAGGTGGTTATCCCCATCCTGCAGTGGGCATGCTGGATAGGAAAAGATCAACACTCCTACGCTGCCACTGGAACCAACTATTTTGAGGGAAAACACCAAAAGAAAGTATGCAAAGCTGTGGGCAAAGGAGTGAAATGACCATGTTCTCAAAAAGTAGACAAACCATTTGTTTGCTAGAAATGGTTGATGGAGTTTTGTGCTCAACAGCCCAGTTACACCAGGGAGTCAGAAAAGTTGGTGTGTGTACTGAGTAGGAAGGCATCTTGCATGTGAAACAACACTGTGTGTACTGCAGTGTGCAGATCCTTACATGTACTTCAGGCAGGTAATATGCGCCCACTTCAGGAGAAAGGAAGAGCTCCTCTCCTAGGAGGGAAGACGCTGTCCTAGGAGGAGAGAGGAAAGGAAGGATGGTCTACCATAGAAGGAGAACGCTGAGTGCAGCCAGGGCCTCCCAAGCAGGAAGGAGGCACCAGTCGCAACCTGCTTCTCTGAGCAACAGCATGCTCTTCAAGCCCCTTCAGGTCCTCCAGGAGGCTTGACCCTGCCTGGAAGTGAGCAAGTGCTGGGGATGCAGCATGCCAGGCTCACAGGATGCTGACTGCCCATCTGCTGCTTTGCTGTGCTGCCAAACAAAAAAAAAACAGGGAGTGGGATTTTTTCCATTTTTCTTTTTTTTCTCCCATCTCCCTTCCCTGCAGTTCATTTTTCTTCCCTGTTTCAGATAAGAGAGTGTTCATGAGCAGAGTTAATGATGTTCTGTGGAGGTGAATACAGGGCTGCTGGGTTGCAGCAGCCATGGTCTCTGCTCTCCTGCCTGAAGGCAGCACTTTTGCTGCTCCCCCATTCTGATTTGGAGTCAGAGAATACCCTGCACAGGGACATGCTCCAGAGATGGGGGCAGGCTGTGGGTGTCTTTGCTGCAGCTGCTGGTCTCCCATGCCATGGAAGCCATGGATACTGTAGAAAGCAGGTCCAGCAGCCTAATGAGTGAAAGCTCTGAGGGGAAAGGAAGAAGAGATCAGTGAGGGAAAAAGGAAGGAGGTGGATGGGGCAAAGAGAAGGTTACGCTAGGAGGATAAAGAAATGAGGAATCCTGTAGAAACTGAGAAACTGATGGTCCTTTTTGCATTAGACATTTTCTAATGCTGTGAAAATAGAATTTTTACAAAATGTTAATGAGAGAAATCAAGCTCTCGATTCCCTCTTCCCCATGTCCGTTCTCTGCTCTTTCCCCTGCTTGCAGTTGTAGTAGGAAGCCTCTTTTGAAAGGTTGCCTGAGGAAAGAGATTAACACAAAAGCATATATCCACTCTTGAGCTAGTGGAGTACAATAATTGGGACTGCTGGGTGCCAGTTTCTGGTTGGGAGACAAAAAGGCAGTCAAAGGGATGATCAACCATGACCAAAAGGGACCACCTTCAACCAGTTGTGCCAGTGAAAGGAAGACCTGAGTAAAAACAAGGAGGGAGTGAACTTCCAAGGTGATCTCTTATTTTTTCACTCAGCCCTGAGAGGAGTCACATCCTAAAGGAAGGAAATTGTGTTTCTGGTCTGAGGGCTGCCAAAGCTAAGCAAGCCCTGGGGGCAAAAAAAGGAGGTCACTGACAAGAGGAGCTTGCTGGCAATGGGAAGAATGAGAAATTAGCAAATTTGGATCAAAGTTACACTGGGAGAAAGGTGAAAAAAACCTCTAGCTGAGGTGGAGGAGGCTGGTCATTAGCTCTTGTGAGAAGCAGAGGAGGAGGGAGGATGCTGGAAGAACTGGTGGGACGATTACTTGGGGACCTGAGGAGATGACAAGAACAGCTATTTCCATTTCAAATGGGAAGGCAGAGGAGATCAAACACATTTTACAGTAATGATCCGAAGCCTTTCCCTGTACACCAAGCCACACAAACACTCAGTGTAATTGAAGCCACATGCAGCTAAGATGGAGAAGCTAAAATCTGCTCAAAGGGCTTGGGGGGGAACAACACCCACAAAGCAAACATAAAATCCCAACCTACAACAAACAAACATCTCTGTGGTATTCACAGAGCATCTGAGAAAAAGCCATTCCCTTGGACTGAGGTTCCTTTCCTCCAGTTTGCCTACCACAGACTGTTCACATTCATCATGAAATTCTCTGCAGAATGACACCACCCCACTCTTCCTGTAGCTCCCCAGAGTCCATGAACACCTATTCCCAATTCCATGGGTGAATGAGCCAGTGAAAAACAAGAAAATATGTAGTAAATAAACATTACCTTGTTTTCAAAGGGATATGGACTAAGAAAAGAATGCCAATACAGCACAAGATGGGCTTGAGATCTTTTTGCTTATTCATCCATTTTCTAGAAAGACTAAGGTGACTCCTGTTTAAAACTAGTAATGAATATTGATCAAGTGCTCACTGCTTTTCATTTCCTGACCTCCTGATGAGTCTGCATTTAGGTATTAAGTGTTAGTTTGACATGGTCTCACTCTTCCCACCTGGAATTCAGCCCGAGATCCACTAGCTTGCTTCAGAGGGAAAAACCTGTTGCCATTGTCACCATAAACCCAGGGTTTAAGAAACTGGTGTTCCAAGGTAGTAAGTATTGAATACCTTACCCAGCCCCCGATGTTCAAATGCCATTTAAAGAGCAAATCTGAGTCCTTCCCAATGCCACTTTTCCAGCCTAGGAGCCTTCAGGCAAGGGCTGAAAGTGTTTCTATGTTACAGAAATTATGAGAGTCAGGTTTGTTTAATGTAAAGTCTAGTGTGTATATTTATTCAGTTAATCCAAACTTAGTTAAGAAATGCCTGTCCCAGGCTAGAAACACTTGCCTTAAAAACAAGAGCATCCACAACAGTATCAATCACCCCAAGGACTCTTAGCCCACCCTCCTTCTCCACATTTTCGCCTTGGCCAAGCTATGGCAGAAAACCAGGGCTCTTCACATGGTCAGTAGAGACAGAGCCCTTTCACAAGGAGCAATAAGATGCCTTTGCAGAGCTCTGGGTCTCTTTCGTCAGAGGCAGAAGCCTGTATGCCTCCTACTCGTTACTTAACCTGTACCCAGCGGCAAGAAGAAGAGAAAAAGCAGTTTCTAAGGTAATGTTATGCTCTGTGCAAGAGTCAGCTTCTGGGAACATCTGGGAGGCAGGGGACAATGCACATGTGAGTGATGCACCCCACAAGAAGCCCCATGCAGCACTGCAGAGGAAGAATGCTGCACTGAGCTGACAGAAGGAAAGGCTCTGTGTGGGCCATGCTCCAGCAACCCCATGCTCCAGGGACTGGAATGTGGTCAGTGATACAGCTGTCTTTCCTGCACTGGTGATGCCCTGCGATCATCTCCCCACATGCAGGTGCAATGAAACCCTCTCTGAGCACAACAATGAGGAGGATCACTGCTAATCCCACAGTGTTTTCTCCCTTCTCCACCCAGATTTGAGAGGCTGCTCATTGCCCCAGCTGCCTGTCTCCTTCCCCATAGTCCTGCACGGCAGATATGCTTTTAACCCTCGTAGCATGTCCTTCTTCAGGGCTCAGCTACTGCAATGGCAAGAGACAAGGAGTCTGCACAGACAAAGCAGTTCCGTCCCAGGGCTGCAGTGAAGCAGAACCTAGTGATATCACAGCTGAGATATCTCCAGGTCAAACCAAGAGCTGTCCTGTCCTACTGGATAATGTGGCCCCAGTTATTTATAAGATGTGTTTCAAAATCTCCAGGGTTGAAACGAGAACAGAGGTACCTAGAGATGGGGATCCGCTGGTCTCAGCTAGAGTGGCATAGAATTATAGAATCATAGAATAGTTAGGATTGGAAAGGACCTTAAGATCTTCTAGTTCCAACCTCCCTGCCATGGGCAGGGACACCTCCCACTAAACCATGCCACCCAAGGCAATGTCCAACCCGGCCTTGAATACTGTCAGTGGTGGAGCATTCACAACTTCCCTGGGTAACCCATTCCAGTGCCTCACCACCCTTACAGTAAAGAATTTCTTCCTCAGAT